>QKZZ01001383.1:0-14828 GCA_003521265.1 Cetradonia linearis
CAATGGCGGGGGAGAGGGCTTGGGGCGCGGCTTGCAGGTTGGTAATAGGTATGGAAGTGTTTTGGAGGACTTGGCGTGTCCAGGTTTTGCCGAAGGAGGAGATTATTTGGGTTTCGAGGGAGGAGAGCGAGGGGAGGATGTAGTCGTAGTAGGTGTCTTGGTCGCGGGCTTCGACCCAGATTACTTGGCAGGCACCTAGGGGGTCGTAGCTCGAATTGCCGGTTTCGACGGCTTGTCGGAGGAGAGCCGTGGCATTGGCGTTAATGACGATAGCGGCCCATGCCTTAAAATCGTAGACCGCTTGACGAACTTGCGTAGGATCGTTGTTGAAGTATGAGGGATCCATTGTCGCGTAGCCCAGGTGGCTGCCGGATTGGCCGGAGGAGATCAATTTTTCTGTTTGTTGGGTTATCATGGGGCCGATTAGGGGTGTGGTGTCTGTGTAGGGGGGTTGGGTGCCGTCGAAGTCGACTACGAAGACGTCGAGGGAGGAGAGATTTTGCTCGACGTGGAAGAGGACGGCCCAGTAGATGCTCAGGACGCCGAGGATAAATGCGCAGAGAATCAAAGCTATCAGGAGGTCAGCTTAATATTTGCAAGGGCTTGCGGAAGTCGGTTTTTACTTGTTCTCCCCCACAATCCTAGCATTTCTAATCTCAATTTGCTCAGCCTGCTATCGAAGATACCGACGGGTGGCGGGGTTGATTTTCCACCCTTCTCTCCCCCATCATCCTGCTTCTCACCATTCTCTACTGAACCGCTGTTGTGGCTGGATCGATTCCCATTTTGTTGATACACATGCTGATGATGCTGTCCCAGCGTCTCATCAGAATGTTCAATACTTTCCCTCTCCTGGCCCCTCAACCCCTTCGCCATCTCTCGACAATGCTCACACTCCCGTCCCGCCATATGATTGAAGCAAACAGCAATAAGCTGATGAGGCTGATACACAGGCTGGGGCGGGCTCGGAGAAGGGATAATCGGGACGCTGCGAGGTCTTGAAGGGTGGAATTGACTGTCTCTGGTACTGTAGCTGTCGTCACAGCGTGGATCTTGGCGGATAAGAGGTAATGCATCTTGAGAAAGTTGGGCGCGCTGGGCGCTATAGTGGGAAAGGCGAAGACGGCGCAAATTTCCACTGGTGATGACATCGGTTGCGGAACAGGAATGGCGAGGATGGGTCATCTTGGCAGTGAGCCGCTCCGCTCTTAGGGCCCACGATGGGCTTGATCAGATCCAGCAAGATTGCCGAGAAAAGGCTATACTGGATTTGGACGGACCATTTGCCACTCACATATCCGCCGAATATTGATTGAATGCCAGCCAGAGAGGGAAGGAACTGTCGCCTCGTGGTGTCTTGTAAAGGTCAATCTGCGGCAATCCATCGACACCGCCGTGGGTCAGTGGACCTTTTTATGTACGAACTCGTCTATGGAGACTTTCGGCTTATCGGTGACCGATGGCCACTTTCACCCAATCGTTCAGGATATCTCAAGGCGACTTTTTGCTTCAAATCGGCAGGTAGTGATGCTATGCTTGATGCAACGTTCCCTACCAGGGCTAGTAATTGCAATCCGTATTGGCTTGCTCGGCTTCGGCTGTCATCTGGTTGAAGACCAGTTCAAATTCATTCCAACGTTCCTGCCTCTACTGCTCCTGACTATCCACATTTCATCCACCTGTCCCTCCACTCACCCCACTCTGATCCCACCAGCATGTCTCGTCACACGTATACCACATAGACGCAAGCCGTGACCACCATCAAATTGATTCAAATGCCGCAAATACTTACAACACCGCCCAGCTACGTCACCTCATATAAAGTCCGCCGAGTACGAAAATCCTCTGAATTCTTCTTGCATGGCTTGCGTCAAAACTACCAAGCTATTAGCTATAGTCAGATTTATCGCTCAAACAGTCTCCACTTACCAGATTGAACAGGAGTAAGCACCGGAGTCACGCTGGTGAACTCCGAATCAAAGTTGCTCGTATCCGTCGGGTTCTTGATTTCTGGCTTGAAAGGAGGTGGTACTCTCTTATCGCGAACATCGTCCCAATTGATGTTCCTGAAGAAGGCATGGCTCATGATTTCCTGCGCATCCGTCGGTCCCGAGCCCAGCCGCAATTCTGGCTCTCTCATCAACAATTTCTGAAGTATTGATACGGAGTCACGGGGCATGTGGATTGGGTATAATGGTTCGTCTGCAAGGATCGCGTCATAAATTTCGTCTTCGTCTTCGCCTCGGAATGGAGATTGTTGTAGTAGCATTTGGTAAATTAGGACACCAAAAGCCCACCAATCTACCGCTCGTCCGTACTTCTTGTCAAGCAAAATCTAGGTTGCGATTAATTGGAGGCTTTCGAAGAAGAGAACCTTATTTACTTACCTCTGGTGCCATGAATTCTGGTGTACCGCAGAAAGTACTAGTGTTTGATCCATACCACATGTCCTCTTTGCAGAGACCGTAATCAGCAATCTTGATGTGGCCATCCAACGTCAAGAGGATATTATCGAGTTTGAGATCCCGGTATATAACACCGTTCTCATGGAAGTATTTCAAAGCCAAGCAGACCTCAGCTGCGTAGAATCTAATAATCATTAGCGCCAATCCAGATTTTGAGAGTATGGTTCTACTGACTGAGCTCTTTTGCTTCCAAACTGTCCACGCTGAATGTGCAGCATAAGATCGCCACCACTGATGTACTCCATGACAAAGTACACACGTGTCTCGGTCTGAAAGCATGCGTGAAGGTTGAGCAAGAAGGGATGGCGCTCTTTGTTAGCAATTAGAAAAACCCTCTTTTCCGACTTCGTGCTCTCAACTTCATCATTTTCGATGATGAACTCCTTTTTAAGCACTTTGATCGCGTAGAGTTTCTTCGTTGCTTTGGTCTCGGCAAGCATGACCTTACCAAAATTACCTTTACCAAGCACAGCAAGGAAATTGAAGTGCTCCAACCCGATTCGTCTCCCAGTACCTTGTTGAGCCGCAGCCTCTTGAGCGGTAGGCTGCTGCTTGACCAGTGGCAGGTTCTGTGGCGGTCTGCTTGGTTCAGGATAGCCGGCTTGAGCAGGCGGAGACTGTGCAGGTGGCACTTGTGAAGGATACCCGCCGTAGCCCTCATAGTCCTTAGGGTTATATGTGGCTTGCGGAGGTCGTTGCTTCTGAACCGGTGGGTATGGTGGCCCTTCATCAAGATAACCACTCGTACCAGCAATTCCAGAGATACTTCCGATATCTGTTGCTGTATTTGTTCTAGACTGCGACTGCCTTTTACCATTTCCATCCATGACAGCTGCTGCCGCAGCCATAGCCGCTTGTGAAGAGGCAGTCCGAGGCGGCTGCGTAGGTCGATGTTGTTGTGGTTGCGGTGGGGGCTGTCCTCCATAGGTGGTTGCTTTGGTTGCAGCGACAAGAGCATTTGGTGCTGGATATGGTTGTTGAACAGGAGCAGCCTGCGATTGTGGTAGAGGCTGGCTGTACATCTCTTCTTGACCATGTGATCTTCGGGGATCTGTGGGAAGCGTACTTGGCTGGTCTTCAATTGGTGGTCTAAATGATTCTTGTTGAGTGGGGCCTGGGCGCGGGAGGCCGGTTCTTAAGGTCTTGTTTTGTAAGTTGGTGGGTTTTGGAAGACGATCCTTTTGAGTGGCTCTTGTCTCTCGTGTTACTGTAAGAATTTGGATTGCTACTTCCATGGACATGCCGCAGAAATCAGGCACAAGATGAGCGCATTGTGCGTGAACACTAAGGCCACACTCTGGAAAATTGTTAATGACTCTCAGTAGATACATATATGCAAAGACTCACCTGTACATTTCCTGTTCTTGCGTCCTAGTGGTAATATATAGCCACAATGACAGCACCAATTAGCGCCCATATTCGAGAAAGCTTCGAAGCGATGGGGTATACGATGGTTCAGCTTCTCTTCATCCGGATCGGTTTCTGCGTTGGACTTGCTTATACACTTGGTGACTACCTTCCCGTAGCACTTCTTGTGGCAGGTGTATTTGCAGTCCTCACATTGCATACCAGCTGAGTACTTTAGGAATTCTCCACAAAGTGCACAACGCATGATGTTATAGAATTGTTGAAGCAGGAATTTGTGCCCGTACAGCTCATGTATCTCTTCTTTGCGTTGACGGATAGCACCTTTACGGTTGAGTCCAATATCAAAAGGTCTCCGATCCTTCACCTGTTTGGCTGAAAACTGTCAGACATAAAACATACAGAGGGTTCCAAGACTCACTGAAGCTTATAGTCAATTGAATCCTGCCTACAGGCTCTAAAGCGAACCATGCTTCGATTTCGCCCGGATTTGAAGGGTTCTGAGAGGTGTTGAAGCCTGCATGCGGTACCACCGACCCTGAACCTCGATGTTCTCGACTTGGGGCTTGTTGTACAGATGATGACCCGAATCCCAAGTCCTGTCGACCACCCACTCCTCCATTGTCCATCGTAGCTGCTGTAGCCCAACCGCCTCCAAGGTCTGCCTCAATCTTTTTGCGTCTCATTTCTTCCGCGATGTCAGATATCCGTATCCACAGCATGGCTATAGGCGTCGGGTGGTTTCCAGCTTTATCATACACTGTCAGCTCGATCTCATTGGCTTTGTCAATCTCGATTTGATGCATTTCATCAGTCCATCTATCGATCCTGGTCGCTTTCGTGCGGACTTTGAAGTTATCTTCAACCTTGATAATGACGAATGTTTCTGGACCTCGCGCGAATCTCCCAGTTGCTGCATGATCCACGTCTTTGACTGCATGGACAGTCATAGAGAGGAGACCGGTAAGCGGTTTCCGCATATTTGGGGAATTTAAGCTATCATCTGCAGGCCATAGTCAGAATGGGCACTACTATATGCCATTCAGCATTTCAAACCCACCATCTGGTGCATCATTCGCGCTCTCCATATCAACGTGGAGATCTTCATATCTTTTCAGAGCCTGTTTCAGAAGCTGGATCTTTTGATTGCTCTCTATCCGTCTTGCTTCGGCATCTGCTCTGCTCCTCCTATCCCCTTCGTCTTGGTACAGCCTGACCATCTTCTCCACGCCATCTTTATATTGCTTTTCCACGCTCAGCTTAAACTCTAGCTGAGACAGCATCAACTGGATTCGAGGCCCAAGAAACGGTGTATCATATTTGATAAGATCTATTCGTTACTGTCAGCCCCACATGAACATAGGTCGCTCCTCTGAGTGTACGCACCGAGCTTTGTGTAGTTTGGTCGAGTTTTTGGTATTGATGACGAGGGTCCAGGAGGACTGAAGGGAGCACGCGGAGGCATCATGCCGTGTCCACCACTCATGTCGTTCATGTAGCCCCCATTTCCAGGGTTTCCGTAGTCACCTCCATCCTGTATATATCCAGTCCCACCATCTTTCGGTGGAGGAGTGGGTGGGCCTACCTGTTGTGCATTCCGAGCATTTCTTTGCTGTGGGGACATCCCACCATGTGCTGGCGGCTGCGGTCCACCATTACTGCCTGAAGCACCCTGGGCTTCCATTCTCCGCATTTGTAGTTCCCTCATCCGCTCTTCCAGATAGTCTATGCCCTTCCTTGACTCTCGTATCTGGGAGTCCAAGCTCTGTTGGACCTGCGGATTGGAGGACTGGCGCATGTTGTTTGCGGCATTGATAAGCACCTTCTCCCTCTCGATCTTCCGATACACCTGGTTGATGAGGTCATCGTCGTTCATTTTGACTTATTTCTCGCCTTCCCGGTGGCGGATGCACACTGGGAGAGCAGGTAATTGAAAAAGATGCTGTAGCCTTGAGGTGTTTTTTTCTGTGACACACCCGATAAAGGAGGTTTCCGGATAATGCTTTAGAAGTTGATATCAATCGGCTCAGTCAGTGGCTGTGCTTTGTGCGTCTCACTCAAGTGGAGTAATATCTGGTCAAGCAGCTTGCATAGCCTGAGGGAGAACTATCTCACAGCGGCGATAAAGTGGCGGGCTACTGCATTCGTCGATCAGCCGCCACGACAAACAGATGACTGTTCATGTAAGCGGGTAGGAGAGAACATTAGGACCTCGCAGAAAGTCAAGCTTTCGGTGGATAACGTCTTTCGCACTGGACGCGATACCGAATATCCGTTGAGGTTAACGCCTATCGTGGGGCCCTATCGGGCTGCGTTGCGGGGGAACAAGATTGGAAACAAACCAACCTTCGAATTAAATGACTACACTACACCGTATCATCTCTAAGACGCACATATCTTCAAAGTGTCCTAATAACGCAAGTTTAAAGAAGGTATCTGGAATACGAGCTCAAGAATCGCTTGGGTCCTTGCAGCCAGTATGGGCTTCTTTGCTGGACTATCTACTGTTGTAGACGAGGTCTCGTGCAACGCTTCGTTCAAGTAACTCTAACCTAATAAGCACCGGGCCTGGGTGTACAAGCAGGCATGGGTGAGTTCTCTACCGTTCTGAACCCTGACTGTATAATTGTATCGGCCATCAACTGCAGGTCTTCTACTTTTGCTCCACTAGCATCGAGCGACCATGGTGAGAGGGCTATGTAATTGAGCCCCTGGTAGTCCAGAATACCTTCTGGCACTGGAAATGAAGTTTGAAAGCCGATGTTATTGAGTGGACATCAAAGATGTTAGCACTTAATTTACAGAGCTCGACGGAGCCGACAGACCATATCTACCAAACTGATAACCATTGACATAAGGCTGCGATCTGTAATTCGATATGGTAGAACTATTCGTAGTGCTATTCGTAAATTGGAATGATAGTGGAATGTTATATCCAGCAGGTAGATCGAGACTAAAGTTTGTCGTAAAAAAAGGTGACTCCTTCGCTGCTGATGATAGCCTTGGCGCTCAGCGTACAAGCCACCCTCATTCAATGGTCCTCTGGTCTTGTCGACGTTGTTCTCGCCCCCAAGATTTCCAGCTATCTTCAAGCTTATGTCTGTCGGAGCATGGCTCGATGATGAGTATGAATAGATACCTCGCGGGATCTTCATGGTGTCTGAACCAACATCATCTTCGTTTACATCAATCTGGTCCTGCAGAAGGGTAGTCACAGCCAGCTGACAAGCGGGAAGCTGGGGTATGCTCAATGTTTGGTTGTAGTCTTGGTCGATACTGATGCCCGGCCAGGAGCCAAGTAGAGTTTTGTTCCGCCAGATTGAACACCTAAAAGCTGGACCTCCCATGACTCTAAGCCTTAGCTGATCTTCGGTACCGGTGGTGGTGAAGTGACCTCGAAATAAAAATTCCCTGTGTTATAGCCATATTCGCTTCCGTAAAGACTTGTAGGTGTGGTCAGATTCCGTGGGTTCCCAGCTGTTGTATGATCAGCGCTTGTCCGGGCAGAATCATCATAAGATGGTTCGATCCCAGGAAGACTGTCGATGAACTTCCAGGTAAGATTACCTAAATTAGGTAGAGTAAAAGTCGGAGAGTTGAAGGTGACATTGGTAGTGAAGACCCCGTAGCTGTTCTGGCTGCAAGGTAGCGTCTGCCTGTTGAAGCTCACCGCTGAGACATATGATTGAGCACCCGCAGCCTCAATGATAGTGGTCTCGTTGACATCGCTAGTCAATAACAACGTCTGACCGTTAATGGCGGCGGTGCGAAGGCAGCCCTGTGGGTTTCATTAGCGCCACCATAAAGGATCAGGACCGTTTTCAAGCCGTATGATTACCTGATTCGTTCTGTTAACTATGTGGATGCAGCTGATTTATACTAACCTACCACGTGAACATCTCAGCCGAGGAGAACAGCAAGTTCATTTCATTCAGCTCATAATCAGTTACATGGATCTTAGAATCACGGCCATCCAACGTCAACGTCGAGCTCAATTGCGGGATGCTGACACTGCCTTGACTGGTTGCGACGTTCAAGCGTTAGTTGGTTGGGTCTGTGCTGTTGTAGAAGCTATGTTGAACGGCGTAGAAGCCGGTCTGGTTGCTCTTGAGTGGCGTTGTAGTAATGAGGTTAGTGTTGACGAAGCTACTATTGGTCCTATTCATAGCAGGAACAGCTGTAAGGTATGCTGGTGACACCATGGGAAACTTGACCTCTAGCTTGGCTTCTGAACACTTCTCCCGGGAAATAGTCCTGTCTTCAGCAATGACAGCGCCGTAGTCATAGCTGGCGTAGCCACCCGGGTGTCCCAGGTTGCCCAGATTGGTGCCGCCATAGGTCATGTATATATATTGAAGATAATGACACCAAAGCCGAAGTAATTCTTATAAAACACTTGCTCGGATTGTTCCTTGAGAAGTTGTTCGCATTTAGCAAACCTGGAGCCTCCCCAAGGGTCAAAAGACCCACCTTCATTTATTTGGCTACCATAGCACCCTGTAGAGGATAATCTTACCTTGAAATTCTACCAGAGAATACGGTGTCATGGGGCTTTGCTGCTTGTGCAGCGTTCGGTAATTCAAAGGCAAGGCCCCTTGCAGCCACTCTGTCGGATCGGCACAGTCAAAGCCCAAAGGATAGCTGCCATGGCTATAGATATCGACCGCTCGAGCGCCATTTCCGGGGACGAAGTAGCCATGAGGTTCTGTGTCATTGCTGATGAACGGGACGACAATTCCTGCTTGCCTATATTGCTCTTCAATTGCAGCGAAATACTCGTGATTTGGAAACAGTGTGCCGTTGGTCGCCTGAGAATTTTCGTTCTCAGGCTGGATTAGGATTACTGGTCCTCTGTTCGTAATTTGAGCATTTGCGATGATTGCTCTGACATGTGAAACGTAGTTATTTGTATAGTTGAGGTAGGCTGGTGTGCGTAGAATGGCCTTGGTTCTCTGCAACCAGCCTGGAAATCCTACTCCAGAAGCTTCAGCATTTTGATATAGTCTAGGCCTTACTAGGAGGTTATCCCTACTTCGCTGGTAGCTTCGAAGAAAGGCTCGAAAGCGAAGATTACTTCCGCTGCAAAATTTCCTTCCTGTCCTTCAAGCAAAGCCCAATCCACGTAGAAAGAGACACCGCTGTAGCCAAGCCCTTTGATCTTTTGGAGGACGTCTAGCCACAAGCTGGAAAATGGCAGACAGAAAGGATGAAACTCGCCGTTGTAGAACAGCACGCGCTTTCCTCGTACGAAAATGGAGTATTTGTCCCAGATGACGGTGTCTTGCAACGTTTGACGTTTGTAAGGTTTGATCAGTTGATGAGATCTTCCTCCTACCGCGCGGGCAGCAACGTGTATGGAAAGGATTATAGAAGGAACAACAGCAGGACCTTGTGGAAAGCCATCTTGCTCTTGGTCTGTAAATCAAGCTTGAAGAAGGATCATGCCAATTGGCATGGAGAATGGGATCCATTATATTGCCGCAAAACGACAGTGTACCCAACAGGAGCATCGAAGGCGCTACGTAGGACGGCAGAGCTTGGTGCAAGATGAAGATAGACATCATCTGCTGAGAGCTCTAAAACATCGTTTCCATGCTAAGCCCCGGGAAGCAGGACACGCAGAACCAAGAAAACGTCAGTGATGGACAGACTTGTGGGGTTTGTGTTTTATCCCCGGCGGAGATCTCACCGACCAGCTTAGACTTTTTGAAGCACATTAGCCTAATATAAAGTGGTAACTGAAGATGGAAGGTACCCTATGCCACAATGTCATAGCTAAATGCGTTCCTGACTCGTGCCCTCGATGGGCTTGTCGAATTGACACTTTACCCGGCGTACTTTCAACATTTGGTCGCAACCGATCGAGGTCTATTACACTCATGTCAAGCTGCAAGCTTCAGCTCCAGAACTTCTGTAAGCTGAGTGACAGTCCGGACTCTAGAGAATTAGAAAGCAGGGACCTGCAGTAATGGGCCAAAGCGACCCCAAGGTAGATATAAGACCTGGGCGAATTGCTTCGAGAATGAGTTGAAATGAATCGAGTCCTATGGAACCAGCCATTTCAATTTCCACCTAGCATTAGATTTGCAGCGTGCATGATCGTCTATCCGGTTTTGCGCCGTCTTCACATTATCATTACTGACAACACAGGTAAGTAGAACATTCATCATGAAGTCTGCCGTGTTGTATACAAGAAACAAGCCCGCTACTTTTCTCCCCGCTCGTGTCAACGCCTCGCTGGTGTAACAGTCGTAAGTTTACATCTCAAAAACCCGGCTTCTCACCGGTGGCAAGAAAATGAAGGGTACAAGTCCAAAACCGACTTCTTCATAATCTGGTGGCCTGTAGGATTAGAAAGTAGATACCTCCATAGTTGAACAGATTGTGTGCCAGTGCATCGATAGCGTAACATTTGGTTCCTCCTCTTAATGGTAACAAAGGCTGTCAAGACATGCCAGGTTTCAGAATTTAATAGTGATTGAATTGGTTCTGCCCCGCAGGATGATGGTTAGGTGCAACATAATAGCTCTGATATGGATGGATTGGTTGGGAGAAGTCCGCTTTCGCAAGCACGGGATTGACCATCCCAGCCTTTGGCATATTGGGAATAGATTTGATAGGCGGCGCAGGTGGTAAGGAAGTTGAGATGCTCTGGGCTTGCTGCTGGAATTGAGAAGCATAGTTCGGCTGATTGACCATGGAAGGTTGCTGAGCCATGATAGTGGGCATTTGTTGTTGTTGCTGGTCAAAGTTCTGCTCGTTCCAACCCCATTTCTTGATGAGGTCGTCAATGACAAACTGTATCCGCCAGCCAGTCTCTTTGTGAATTTTGTTGACGACGGTGAGAACTTCTTCTTGCTCGGATCGGTTGACGAGGCATTCTCCAGCATGGTGGATGGAGCGGAGAGCTACGCTAGCAACGCCCCTACTCCCATCATTAGTGATCGGCTTGAATCCTCGGTATGTGGATTTCACCTACCGATCTTTGACATGAGCGATGATGCCGCAACACTCGCGCGCATTGTGCATTTGCATTTCCTGCATTTCTTGCATGTCTTGCTGGTTCATAACCATCATTGGGTTGGTTTGCGCCAACAGAATCAGTGCCGTATGATAGAACATCCGCGCGACAACCGTGGCTCGTTTGACCAACCTAATCTTGTAAGCACGCAAGCAGTAGTTATTTGTCCATCGGCACTTACCAGACTTCGGGAAACAAGGACTTCGAAGGCTGTTGATAAGGGTATAAGCGCCCTAACGGTTGCATTGTCCGCGGTATGCTGCTATCCCAGGCATCGCACCAATCCTTTAACCTCTTCCATTCTTCGTATCGTTGATGGATCCTTAAATGATCTTGCGGTGGATCGGAGAGTCTTGGTGTTGTTGAGGCTCTGAAGTTGGCGACTTTTGCTAATATCCACATAATCCTATAAGTCCATATTTCTTCACGTCCAGGGCCTGTGGGTCGTGAAAAGTCCATATCAAGACCCCAGTCATCAGGGTTCCAAGCTACCTGCCAATTGAAGTGGAGGCAGCTGAGCAACTCCATTCCCACATTCAGCCAGAAGCACGCCCCCCCGACACCAGTGGTCTGAGCATTCCAGCCACACTCTTTAATGAGAGCACGAGCACCCGCAATATGATTCATCCGTTGTAGAGCTCTTTCGCACATGATTTCGTAAACATTGAGAATGACAGCAGTTGTAGCGCAAATGACGGTGTCCCGATAAGGGTTTTGTAGTTGCCTCAGCAGGATTCTTGTTGCAGAGTCGTAATAATGTAAAGCTTTGTCTTCCTGATATGCTGGGTTCACGAGGATGAGATGCCGAGCACCGCAGGCGAGGAAGGCGTTTAGTAACATTGGCTCACCTAGTGAGTCGAAGGGAAGAAGTCGAGAGAACTGATTGGTTAGTCTGCGTTCGTGTATGTTGGAATCGCTTCACCTACATGCTTGTATGGATCCATGCTATCCATCCATATACCGACTTCTTCAACGAAGACCTGCATTAACAGAAGCTCCTCGGAATCGGTTAAGGTTTCGCGGGTTTCGCTTGGCGGAGTTAATATCTGTTTGTTGGTGTATGAAGATACGGAAGTGGCACCTATTGTATGGCTTGAAAAGGTCGAGTCCGAATTGACAGACCCATGCCTTTGATGTGGATCTTGACCATGATCCTGCATTGGGATTGGTGGGGGATAACCATCCATTGCAGTTTGTGTGAAGGGTTGTTGTGAAGGTAATTGTTGATGAGAGAGGACAGGCGCCGGTATCATAGCCTCAGAGAAGTCGAAGGCAGGTTCCTCTTTAGGTATCACGTCGGCGTCGGACCCTAAAGCTGCGTAGCGACTCAAGCCTCCTCGATATTCCGAAGCGATGTCGCGAGATTCGTCCAGGAAGTTGACGTCCCACTCCTCCGTTGGTGGGGTGATTGGAGGCGTTCTGATTGTAGTATCGATGAAATTTAGACGGACACCTCGTTTGCATTCTCTGTTCGACTTTTTGCAATTCTGGCAGTCAGGAACTCCCTCGTCGCACTTCAAGTGACGTTCTCTGCAGGTCAAGCATCCAGTACGGACTCGTTTCGGCTTCGCGGCGGCGGCGGCAGCAGCAGCAGCAGCAGCAGCGGCTGCTGCGACATCTGAATGCACTGTCGAGGCGGCACTCGTGCTTGCCATTGAATTGTTACAGACACAAAGTGATCATGCGCCCTGTCGCATGCGCACAAGGGGTGGGGCTGTTGGTCTTCGGCCGGAAGGCTGGTACAACTGAGTAGCATCATCCAGGTCAGTAGGGAGCATCTAGGAAGCCAATCACACCAACCTAAGTCCAGACTCGACAGCCTCACCACCAGAGTTGCTCGAATTGAGCAAGAGCTGATGGTATACAACCTGGAAGATACCAGCAAGGTGGAGTAAAGGAGCGGTTGGTGGTTGGTGGGAGCCGTGGGGGGGAAGTCGTACGCGAGGCGGCGAGAGATCGGCCACCGGGACCCAGCTCTCGTACGTATCGAGATCTGGGGCCAAACCAGCCGAGAAATGGGGAAGACGGACACTGACGATAGCGGCTTCACTTGGATGATAGGAGCAGTAGAAGCAGTTAGTATCGAATGAGCTCGTGAATGATGAGATTTTTGTATAGCTTGCCAAAAGGCCTCGTAATTATATTATTGTGAGGTGTACAATGATAATCATAACAATAATGATAAATGATAGAATGATGTAGAAATCAGAGATCACTCTCTTCGTTCTCCGTCGGCCGACACCAGTCCTCGCCAATTTGAGAGCCGGTCGAGAATCTAGGCCCCGCCACTGACGGTAAGTGCAGTAGCTGGGTGCTCCACTGCTACGTACGTAGACCATGGTGCCATGGTGTGTGCTGTGCTGTGTGCTGTGCTGTGTGCTGGGACAGAGGGCATTGCCGATGCACACCATAAACACCACCAAAGTCATTGGGTAGGGTATAACTATAACTACTCACCTTCGCAGCTCCTCGTCGCCGAGCACTTGCAACAAGGTGTTCGATTAGATATATTGACTAGTAGTTCTAATTCTACCTGACCTACCCAGTTACCCACACGCCAGTTTCACGGCAGCGCTTCAATTGACCCTCCTTGGCCTTCAGGTCAGTATTCTATGGCAGCGCTTCAATTGACCAGTGGGAATCCCGTCTTGCCCGCTAGTGTTTCCGAGGCTTCTGATTCTGCCTGTTTTTTGCATTGCCGAGGCTTGACAATATGAGTAAAAGAATACCTTCGTGCCTTCGTGCCTTGCTGCTGCTGAGTTGGCACAAACGCTCCACCCGTCAGAGAGGTCGATGCATAGTTCTCGGCTCTTGCATGTGAAGTTGCTGCGTGTGTGATGACTTTGCAAATCTCCTCAAAGCTAGTTCAAGAAGACCCAAGACCCACTGTCACCACTGGGCACCTCAACATGGACAGCCTTGCATTAAATTACTTTTCCTTCCAGAATCACTTGTCTACTTGAGAATCAGAAGGCAGAGCCCTGGTTCTACGTAATAGCTATGCCTTCAGACCTGCTGCCCCCAGCACAGCCGGCATTCGTCCTCCGCGGCCATTCTGCTCAAATTCACGCTCTACACTTCACCAAAGGCAACGCCCGGCTACTCACTGCAGATGCTGATGGGTGGATTGTCTCGTGGAATCTGGCTTTCAAAAGGCCTGTAGCCGTATGGAGAGCTCACAGCGGCGCTATGCTAGGGGTTGGATCTTGGGGGTCAGACCGAGTCATAACGTAGGTCTGGGAATCTACATCGGCGTTACGCCAGCTAAAGAATACATTCATAGCCATGGACGAGACCACAAACTAATTGTGTGGCAGCTGAATGAGGAAGATGAAGCTGCATTAGACAAAACACTTCCTGTTGATACAAATGAAGTACCGCACAAGCAGCCTTGGCTATTGCATGCATTACCTGTCAATACTCTGAATTTTTGCCCTTTCGCTATGTGCTGTGATGGCATGCCACAAATATTATCTACGCAAAAGGTCATAAAAGACAACAAAGTCCCAGATCCAATCCTCATTGCTGTACCGAACACGATAGATTCGGGCGGCGTACGTTTGGCACATTCTCTAAGCACCAACCTTAAGATTTTCTAACCATCTTAGATCAACACTAACATTTTATATAGATTGACATATATCAACTCCCTACACAGGTTCGAGCAGCCAACATTGGCGCTGATCGATCCATTACCACTGGTAAATCACAAATTAGGCTATGATTGACCCAACTATTTCTACTCTTGCTAACACGAACCAGGAATGGTAATGGCCATAGCTATCCAAGCAGAATCCGCCCGCATCCAAGTCGCCGCCGGCTACGAATCCGGCCACACAATGGTCTTCATCCAAGCCGACCCCGCCGCCGCCTTCCAAAGACTCTACTCCGCAAAACCGCACACCCAACCAGGTCAGTCAGCCAAAACCCAACTCATCCCCTCCCAAAATCTTAATCATACCACCCTCTCCCTCTAA
>QKZZ01001390.1:0-10816 GCA_003521265.1 Cetradonia linearis
TCATTGCATTGCATATATGCTTAACGCCTACCATCCCACACTAGAAATCACACCCCCAAGCTTTTTTTTATTCTATTCCTTCTATTGTCATAGACTTTAAAGTGACTACTTTTCACACCCGGTTGTCTAATTCAGAAGAGGGGTTGCCATGTTATTGGTTCCTTTCAGCTTATGTCATACTTGCATTGACAATCAAAAGCGAAACATTGCAGTCGAGCTTACTGGGTAGGGCCCCAATACACCCTATCAATGACAAATAACTAGAAGCAATTATCTTTTTCAAGAACGTAGCAACAACAGAGTCGTCCTCAGTGACGACATTCTCTACGTTCTGGGCCCAATAATAATAGATATCTTCTACAGATGTCTTCTAGCATTGTTTCTCTCGAAGGGCCAGGAGTTAAGCAAGCATCATCGAGATCCTTATATCTCATGAAGTCTGAATATCCTCCTTGATATGGCTCACCTGGCATCGACACTTGTTGGGCTTCTTGTCGGGACCCAATGAAGGCATCACGGACAGGAGGATCTAAAAGCAGTATTGCTATGATTGTTACTCACGCGCGAAGGACCGAATGTGGTCACTTACCATCCCAGCCTCCATTGCTGCATTTCCTCGACCAATAAGACGCCTTACGATGAGCAATACCAACATTGTCACAATCGCCGAGGATGCGCGAAAGACTAACGTTACGAAATTCTCAGCCGCCCTCCAAGTACGCCCTTGAAGCTTGGCAACATGTGGTGGGAAAAAACGAGGCTTATAGTACGTGACGGAGAATGACTGCTTTGGGTCAACGGTGGATGAGAGATAAGGCGTGTTTCTAGATTGGTGCATCTTCTCCCGCATGCCACCGTGATACTGTCGTACGAGCAGAGCCGGGTTGATTTGGAAAGACTCTCCAACGATGCCGATCAGCTCAGGATCCCAGGCTTCTACAAGATACAAACGGCGCGCTGCATCAGCATCTGCGGCATTTGAAGTCGCTTGAAGAAAATTTTGCAGCTCTCCGGCATCCGCAATAATAGTTCTTTTTGGAGCTTCACCCGTCTCAAATTTAAGGACCGCGACTTTGCCTGATTTCTTAATACCAGGTGGAGGTTTGTAATCGTTTGCCCATGGGTGTTGTAGGTTTGGATAGCGGATATTAGGGTATTTAGGACACAAAGAAGACAGTTGACTCTGATATGGCCCAGAAGCAATATGCGATTCGTTTGTGGGCGAATTTGTAGCGGTCTGGAAAGAGAACAGCCAGTTCATAGGGACGAGCAAATTGCCGACTTCTACTGAAATCCAAGCCGAAGAAGATGTCAAGTGATCGGCGACGCTCGACGCAGATATATAAGTAATTTCAAACATTAGCGAAGGTCGTCAGCCCCGCGCATTCAGTCATTCAGCGTGCTTCGAGGTACAATACTCGAAAGACAATTCGCTGCAGGGGAGGGCTTAGCCCTCAAAAAGCCACACCTTGACAGTTGGCCCGATTAGCTTGAAGCTGGCGCCGGTCATTTCGATTAATTTTCATGCTGTGAAATACACACCTGGCGACATACGACTGAGATATATGCATGCCCTAGCACTTGTGGAAGACCAAAGGCAAGGTTAGGGCGATGAGGTACGACTAGCTACAAATAAGGTATACCCTTTGCTCTAGCTAGACACGACGACTCCATCTCACTCACTTGATGTACGTGTTGAATTTGGTGTTGAGCAATGCCTATGCGTACAAGCAGATCGCTAAGGGGGTCGAGAACGCTCAGACACACAAGAACTAAAGCGAGCATGAAAACAATGAGCAAAGAAATCTAATGGTAGATATACGAATACATGTTAAAGTACCAAGCGTTGCTAGTGAAATAACCTCAGGCTCACTCACCCAAGACTTCCCCAACACTAACATCCACAAGATCCGGTACTTTACTTACTGATATAGGAAGCTTCTCCAGTGCATCAAAGAATTTGTGACAAAGGCTCTGAGAATTAAGCTTAACAATTAAGCTCCTAAATGCTCTCTCTGTCTCCTCACTCACATCGACTCTGTCTCATCAAGTCACAAGCCGTAAGCCCGGCATTATTCTCTGCATCTGCATCCAAATCCTCCAGATCAACAGCCTCAAACATTTCTAGTGTGCGGACATCAGCACAGCGGGCCAGGATATGCAAAGCTGTTTCCCCGTCTTTATCCTTTAATGAGAGGTCAGCGCTAAGTTCTAGCAATAATGAAATACACTGGTGACCATTGTTCTCAAGACTCTGATTCAAAATAGTATTGCCCAACTGGTCTTGGCTATTGATACAGTCTCCTCGAGAAACGAGATAGCGGGCAGTTCGGACGTTGTTCATGAAAGTGGCGCAACTAATGGCGGAGGAGCTATGGCAGTCCTTTTCATTGATATCGACGCTGGAGTCGAGTAGGGGAGCAATGTACGCTGGATCGTCTTGGAAGAACGAGGCAAGGTCGAGTGGGCTTTGGTTCCATTTATTCTTAGCGGTTGCTAAGGCTCCGTTCTCCAGAAGTATTGAGAGGCCAGCTGGGGTAGGAGCTTTTGCAGCATAATGTAAAGGTGTCATGCGTGTAATAGACCTAGACGAGACATCTGCGCCATAGCGGAGGAGTATCTTCAAATCTCGGACATTACCAAGCTCAGCTGCCCAAGACAGCGGAGTTCTTCCTTCCAAGTCTGCGAGATTGATATCCTTCGTCGATGCTGATAGTTCTTTGTCTAGATCTCGAGGAGCGGGCAAGAGATCAAGCACGATTTTGTGCAAGATGGAGAATTGTCGCTCCTCAAACCATCCATCCCTCTCAAACATTCCTTCCAGGTCAGCTGCAATATCAGGCGAGATCTTTCTTGAGGTGATCTTGTTGTACGCCAGGTCTATGACACTATTTTCATCAATATCCATAATCTCGGGACGAGCTCCGGCTTTCAATAAGAATCGGCAAAGATCTATGTGACCTTTGTCCACGGCGTAATGTAGTGGTGTGCAATGCCAGTTATCACTGGCATCATAAGGTGATGCAATTCCCAATTGGAAAAGCCGTGCTATGCCATTGAGGTTTCCTGTAAATGCATGGACGAAGATCTCAGACTTGTTTGAAACGACGCGTGGAGCCACAAGCGACAGCTTTAGACCAGTAAGCTGATTTGAGATGATAATAGATGATACCATGCGACCAAGGAACCATTCAGGAAACCGGTACGAGAAGCGTATGCTAGCTGATGAACTACGGCGGCAAGGAAAATCGTTGCATGGTTGCGTTATACCGTTGAGGCCATTACATTTGATAAGAAGGGATCCGATAAGCTTGTGTAGCAATGAAGGACTCTTAACGCGATACACACTATGACAGGCGCAACTGCAAGCTTTTTTGCACACACCTATCGGCTTGTACTCCGAGGCCTTCACCTTCGACATATAAGCCCGTTCGTATACCTAATCTTCTTTTCTACTTTGAGCCTCCAGATGGACCTCGTGCTGGTTCGATACCGTTGCGATTTGCATGGTGCCCGGGTACACTAGCTCATCTCCCAGAGAATTGACGCGAAGAGCGCCTTGCTGTGGGGAATTCAGTATTTCAGTCGAAAAAGACTTGAGTTCCCAAGTCAAGTTCGAGACATCCAACCTGAAAAGTCATAATATCAGTGAATGGTTCCACTCTACTTAGAGGTGGTGGCAAATGATCCTGCAGATCAGCCAGCAGGAGCAAGGGCTGAGCTCGACTGACAGAGTGACTACAGCCATCTGATTGGCAAGGTCCAAGCGAACGACTTTCAATCTCTCACGGAGTTCTTCCACTCCTTGCTTGGCCCGAGCCCACTTGAATCGAGCTAGTATATGGAGCTTGAGATGCTCAGCGTAATCGTCTTCTTGCAGTCTTTCCGAAGACACACCGCAGAGCTGGCATAGCTCTTCGATTATGTAATCAACCCTGTGAAACAGAGGTGACAACAAGACTCCAAACACATTATCTCGGCGGTTGCGTGTTACTGGACACACGGCGGTCAAAACATTCTGCAAACCATTGAGCTCATCTGTCAAAGCTAAGATGTCTTTGGGGGCTCAGGAGAGATTCCTCAGACAGTTGAAGGCCGTGATAAGTTTGCGACACGCACCAACGAAGGCAAGAGCGCTGGCAGTAATCGAGAGTGGTTCCATATATCAGGCAGGAGGAGCTCAGCCGGAGTGTCCGATGATAGCGATGGCGGGAGACCATGTGTTGCTTTTCAATTCAACGTTCCCATCAACTCGCAGCCTGACTTCTCGACTTAGGTAAGGGGCCATAGAAGTAGTAGTCTTGCTGCACCTGCTGTGCCGCAATGGGCGCATTGGCACCCCCAAAAGACCACCCTTTGTCGAGACGCTGAGCCAGAGCGCGTTAGTGTCAGATGAGAAAATATGGCAATATACGACAAACATCACAATTACCGCTCATCAAGGGCGTGCGCTTTTTGGTGTAGCTGGTCATTCCACAGTTAGAAGCAAATGCGGCACTCACCTACTGTTGTCCCAGCAGCTCCACCCATCACCCAGTTCCCAACGTCCCTCGGCGTTCATCAGCCAGAAGCAATGAATTGGGGGCGGCCCGTAGCGTGGGGGCCGCGTTGCAATAATAGTATGTATGGTCACCACACCCCTGTCTGATGGCGCACGCCGGCTCGCTCTAGCAATATAGAACTCCAAGCTGAAAAGCGCTGGAGATGAGCCGCACCGAAGCTGGGAATGGTCTAGCTTCTTGCACTGTCGATGCTTCTATAGCCTGCCATCTCTACTTTTGCTGATCTCCTAATATTTGTAGTAATGGACAACTGCGCACCACTCAGTGCCCGCAACGGAACGAGAAATGGATCGCGACGCGGAGAAACCTTCTGGGGTCAGCCGAACCAACAGCTTCCCCCAAGACCGAGCCTACCCTGCCAGCGCGCCCCACGACCAGGATGTTTCCTTCTTTGGTGACCGTCGTCTACATCGACAGGGCACCAGCGACCTGGAAACAAGAAGATCAAATAAGCGACTGCGCTACACGATCCCACTTCGGCACAAGAGGAAGCGTCTAAGAGACGAGGAGAATGGCATTTTCGAGGAAAAGGAGCATGGTACAGTGCATCCTACAAGGCCAGGGTTGGAACGGGAAACCTCCAGAGGGGGCCTGCCGTATGGTCCCGATGATCTTTACGAGATCATTTCCACACAGTTCTGGGTGCCGGATGATGAGGGTCAAGAGGTTGTGACTCTAACAGTCAAGGATGATACCGCAAACAAGAAGCAAGAGAAAATGCGGTGTGAAAGCCGTTGGCGACACATTCAGAGCGAGGCGATTACGTTCCGCCAGTTCTATAAGGAGGTCATGAGGCTTCCAGGACTGGAAGATGACGAGCTTGCCCTGGCTGCGCGTCTCCTAAACAAAGTGCGAAAGACCTGTGAGAAGCAATTTGTGCATGGCCGTTACCTCAAGCCGATCGTCCTTGTATATGATGGGGCAGATCCGGAAGAAGATTCAGAGGAGCCAAAGACTGCGACGTTCACTAGTTTGCCTATCTTCACTATTGATGTTCCGAAGCGCCATACCTTGACCAAGGAGGATGAAGGCCATCCTGTCCGCGCGCTTCTTCAATCCCGCTACCGGCTGGAATCTACAAAGAGTCGCGATAAAGGGCAAGTCATAAGGAAAATCCAGCGCCATAGCGATCATGTGGTGCACGTTCCCCAGATCTGGGCTTTGATCATCAACAAGCACACAATCATTACTTGCGCTCCCTTGAGTACCTCCACTTTGCGGGGAGATACCATCAGAATTATGAAGTACGCCGACGCACAATTGAACGAAGCGACCTGGTCCATCCATTTCACTGACGCCCGAGGAACAGTATTCTACTTGCCTTTAAGATTCTGTAAAACGTGGTTTGGTCTTGTGAAGCAGATTACGACCGATTGTCTTCAGGACGAGTATAATTTGATCCGAGATCAACTGCTCAGAAGTGGGCCCTTATATCAACTAGTGACAGAAGACGGTGTTCCAGTCACAGCAGAATCTTGGCCAAGAATGATTGAAAATGAAAGAAGTGAAGTCATACGACTTAAGCTGGTGGACAATGAGGGGTCATCTCATCGACTGTTGGTAACCTATTGTGATGCAGACGGTAACGAGATGCTGTACGAGTCAGACTCAGGCTCAGACACTTCGTCTTTATTTAGCCTAGACAACGTAGAGAGCGATACTACCGAATTTTCAGGTTCTGACCTACCCAAATTCGATAAGATTGCGCCTGCTAGAAACAAGCTGCGTAGTCTGCAGTTGAAGCTCGAGCAGGCCAAGTCCCAGAACGACATCAAGAGAATTGAATTTCTCAGAGACCACAATATACCGGCTTTGGAGGACCGCATCTTAGAATTAATAGCAGCAGATCTAAATCGGGAGGGAATTAAAGGGACCCACCCTGGGAAATCAGCCAGGGTCGTGGTGCCAGATCCTTATAAAATTCTACGGGGCTCATCTGGCCGAATACACGGAGGTGCGGCAGGTATCCATTCCTCAAGGCGCAGATCCAGGTCGAGGTCTGATTCCCGCCCAAGACTCTCTCGTGGCGTGTCCCACTATTCTCAATCAACTCATGACTTGTCTTTGGGAGTGTCCGATACGCGTACACGCCCCAAGAGACCTCCTATTGCATATAATCGAAGCAAGAGCTTCTCCCAGCCTCATGACGTTTTCGGGGACTATTCGTTTCCACCACATTCTGGTGAAGCTTCACGCCGACATTCTTATGCAACGGTCGGGCCCTCGCAATTCACAATGCCACCTAATCCTCCTCCATCCTCAAAATCTCGCTGGGATATGGTAAGATCACGAGTGCTGAACGGTCCTGGGTTCAACGCTACCGCCACGCCAGTATCACCCAAGAACGATAAGAAAGATATTTACTATAAGCCCTCAAACAAGCAACTAGCAAGATCTCGTTGGGAGTTTCTTAGGGCCCAGATCCTGGCAGGAACCAATCTTGGCCAAAGCAAGGGCCAAGCTGCTGAACAAGATGATACTGAGCCGGCGTCACCCGGTGTACGGGAGAAGCTAGCAAATGCTATGAAGCTTATGCTTGGAGACGAGGCACCTGTATCACCCAGATTAACTTCTATGCCTGAAAACCCCGTCGGGGCTCAAAAGGACCAAGCTCAGGAACAGCAAAGTAAACGGGTGAAGTTTGCTAGACGGAGTCACGAGGCGAAGCCAAAGCTGAAAAGACTAATCACGCGAGTACATAAAGAGGTTTCCAAATTGACAAGCCCCGATGTTGCCACGGGATCCCCTATGAGAACGCTGAAGTCGCCAATAGTGCCTACGGAAACCCAAGACTTACCAATATTCCTTTGGTCGACTGTTCATAAGCCAGCCAGTATGCCTGACATTTCATTGACTTCAAAAGTAGCGTCGGTAGGGCGACTAAAGAGTACCGATCAGGCTTTTCTGGATAACGTCGCTGCCGATGTCAAGAATAATACATCGAAGGAAGAGCTTATACTTCGGACGGTCGTGCTGGAGATACATGCCAATCTTAGGAAACCCAAAAAAGTGCCACCAGAATACGCTGACCTGTACGAGAAAATTGAAGTGAAGAACATTGCCGACGTTTTGGCTCTGATGGCGTCTCTGGACTCGACTGATAGCCAGACAAGCGACAATGAGAAGCCTAACGGTTTTTCTCCGCTGAGTAGTCCGGGAAACGATGCATCTGACGGTATCGTCTCTACTGAGACACGGAAACGTCTAAAAGACGCTAGATCTTACATACTAGACGCGGCTACCCACATCCTCTACGCTTTTGTACCAGAAGGATACGAAGCGCCGCTTGTGTCCAAGTATTGGGGAGCCATATATCAAATTCTCAATCAACGGACCCGTGTATGTATCACCATCCTACTAAGACTTCACGCTAATACATCTGTAGGATGAGGCTATTCTAACTACCATTGCTAATCGCTTGCTAGATATCCATGACCTGGTACGAAGTATTCAGATGGGAGTACGCACTGATGACGGCAGCAAGCAAGCAAGGTATCAGATCCCTCGAGCGCTTCCGGCAGCTTTCCAACATCTCGTCATGCTGCTTGTGGTAGCTAGCACGGTACAGAACTGGAGTGATCACTCGTGGAATCAGATGCTGGCAACTTTTGACGAATGCGAAAGTCTATTTATCGAAGGCAGGAAACAACTCATACTCATGATACATACCGACGACTATCGAGAGTCGGTGGGATTTCAAGCCGTAGACTCCGAAGCACTGCTGTCTCTAGTTCTCGCAAATCTAATATCCCACCTTTCAGAGGAACGAGAATTCCATCTCACGGAAGTATACAGCGAATACACAACCCGAATCCAATCCGTAATCCGCGACCAAGCCTCCGTCAAAGTCTACGACTACATCAAACTCCTCCGCGAAGAACTCGACGTCATCAAAAACACCCTCAAACAACAAGACGAGACCCTCCGCGACTTCCGCAGCACCATAACCGTCCACGAAGGTGTCGTCAGCCTCGCCCTCTCGGTCATAGATCGCATCCTCGAAAGCGTCGAACAGCGCATCGACGACTTCAACGAGCTCCAAGGCCAAGCCGAAACAGCCCGCTTCCTCGCCGCCCAATCGATATCTCTAAAAGCAGAATCCAACAACAAGGCCATCATAGTTTTCACAGTCGTAACGATTATCTTTCTTCCAATGTCGTTCGTAACGAGCTATTTGGGGATGAATACTAGTGATATTAGGGGTATGGAGAGTACGCAGACGCTGTTTTGGAAGCTTGGGACGCCGGTGGCGTTTGTGGTGTTGAGTGCGGCGGTGGTGGCGGCGTTTTATGGAACGTTGACGCAGAGGGTTACCGGGAGGGCTTGGAGGGGAAAGGAGAAAGCGGAGTAGGTGTAGGAAGTAATTTTAATATGCGAGATGTGTAAATAGTGTGGATGACATTATTGGTTGTATAGTCATATAATGTATAGCATCAAAATCCTGGATGCTTAGTCATGATCTGCTGCTCTACCGGTCATCCATTTTACAGAACTGTCCCATCCCCAAGCCTGCACTGGATACCGGCAGCTGGTTTCTCCATATTGTATTCAACACCATTCTGCTTCCTCAAAACACAATAACCTTGCCTAGTTTGTCTTCTCATGCCTCAAGCTCTTAGGAACCAAAAGGAGGAGCCGGTCCTCACCCGCGAAGGCTTCACAAAGCGGGTCCTATAAGTTGCTAGTACCAGATCCGGGTCTACATCTCCTGGGGATCTTTCAGTCCGTCATGATCTCAAGTCTAGCCGATATGCGAGCGGCATAATGCTGGCACGTGTGATCTGTTGTAGTTGGCTCTTTATGATCTCAGAGACAACAGCAAGTTTCAGGCATTGAGATTTTACTGAGTCAAGCAATTTCTTGACCTCGTCGGTCGGTTTGGGAAGACTGGTGGTGATATATTCTATCACTAGATGAGCGCCCAGCGAACAGGATGTCACCACAGAAGAGGATAATGTAAAACAACGATACATCGTCGTCTTATGGTAGCAGAAGAGCGATGTGAAAGCCAAAGAACCGCCGCTTACTTCCAGCACCCGCCTTAAGAGACCACCGCGCCTTAAGCATAAATCGAAGTATAATACAGTAAGAATCGATGATGTGGTCTTCCAGCTGCGCTCTTTCTGCACGTACCTCGCACTCGAAATAAAGCTGCTCGATTCGCTGACAAACGTAAACATAGAAGGTTAAACCCTCTAATCCGTTCACAGGTCCCACAGATCTTTGTTCATTATTGAGGACCATATGAGTCTATGTGTGCAGGACGACCAGACCAATCCGAATAGCGAAATTACGGACTAGCCACCCGCCCAAGATAGGGCCGCATTTCCAGGATCATAAGTCACTATTACCAACGGCAACGAACTCCTGGACCCAATAAACAAGCTTTTTAATAGGCTTTCGAAGGCCAACATTTAAATGTCACCCTGTGATTGTCCCTTTCTTAGTTGCTTTCTCCCTTGCGTCGGCAATTCATCGAAGCTTTCACATCTTCAAATCTTGACAGGTAGCCCCCAGCCCAGCTCCAAGAATGTTGCAAAAGCGACACCCCATAGATCTCTCCCGACGGGAACCGGAGGAGCTATAGGGGTAATCATTAGAGAGATTCCTAGGTGTAAGAAGTTCCATCGTCCTCGCAGGCAACAGTAGGTATTCTGTTGAGCTGAAAATTGGTGCTAAGCCCACTCAGGTTGAACTAAGGTACCGTAAACTTGAGCGCGTCTCCGCTGCTTTCGGTTTAGCGCTGCACAAGCCTAACTGCTTTCGGCCAAGCGAGATACAGCCCACCCGTGTCTTCTGTATTCTTCCTGTATTATTTCTACTTCGATACCGGCTCAGCGCCTTGCTCGTCTCAGGATTCTCAACTATGCGTCATGCACTGCGGAGGTTGCTGGTGGAGGTTCAGCGACCAGTAGAATCTTTCAGTGACTCTGCCATTGCAAGGGATCATTGTGAAGGAGGGTGGTGAAGGATTGCTGCTAGCTAGCAGATTTATGAGGCCCACAGGGCCCCTCAGCCCCTCGCTCCATTCAACCATTGGACAATGGGATATTGCGTTGGATGATGGGCGATACTGCTGAGACTGATCCTTCATGCGTGCTGAGCCTCTGAGCCTCTGGATTCTATTCAGCTCTTCCTGGACGATGGTTTTCCTGCTTGTTCGCCCGACCAATCACGACACGCAGACATTCTCTTCCCGGGCGCGCCGCTAGTACTCTTGCCGGATACTCTACGGATACTCGTATTGCCCCCCC
>QKZZ01001393.1:0-20447 GCA_003521265.1 Cetradonia linearis
TCATTGAGGGGTGTGCCTCATTGAGGGGTGAACCCTTCTATATACTAGCTTGTCGTGAGGCGGCCCTAACTGCTCCCCCAACAGAAGCGGCACCCCAATCCTCAAGTGTTTTCCCTGAATACTATGTCAACTTAAACCTAAATGGCTTGGGGCTGACTCCTATATTCATCTTTGAACGGTCCTTGTCGGACTAGCGCATCAGAGCAAAACGGTCAACTCATTGGTTAATGTATCATTTAACGTCAGTGAAGCCGAACAAAGGCCGGGCTCATCCCTCCTTATCCCATACTTGCAATGCCCATAAACAATTGATCACTATTGCTCCCAGCCTTTAATGTTTCGAAAAGAATAACAATCAGACAAGGGTCCTGGCAACGCCGGAAACGTAAGAATCCCGGTCTACAGTCCTTGAACCCCCAATCGCTATGGGGAGTCAGCAAGGCCAACGTCAGCCCCAATTGGGCGCTACGTTCTATCCTGGAGGCGTTGATGACTTCTATATGCCAGAAGTCGTCTCTCCTGCTCCCCAGCGGTGAGTGATCCAATTGTGCTAGGTCCAGCAGGCTTCCGCGTTCACTATCTACAAGGACACTAACTATTCCCAAGCGTGACACCAGAAGTACCAGAGAGGATCCAAGATAATGTTACGCACCTTGAGCTGGAAGCCGCGCCAGTCAATCGGCTGTCTGGGCTACAGTCTCCTGGTCCTTTGAACGAAAAGCCAGCAAAGCCAGCAGCCATGGATACCTCATTCTCAAGCCGCAAGTCTTCCGTCTCCAACTACTCCGCCTCCGTCCTAAGCCCTCAGACAGCAAATCTGGAGAACAGTCCTCAATATCCGATCCAGCCTCAAGGTCAGCGGGATCCGTACGCTTATTTGATTGACCAACCAACGTTTTCCCCGTTTCCTCCGGTCCGAAACCGACCAACAAATGTTCCCCCTTCAGATGAAGAAAAAGAAGGCATATTGGAGACTGCACGGGGTCCAGTCTTGAACTCGGATGACCCTGAAATGCAATTGAGTTGGGCCCAAGACGCCCTGGCGTGGGTGGAGGTAGCATCTCAAAATGAAGCGCGCATGTCTGAAAACCAAGCAGCGAGGCCTCGGACACCACATATAGAGCATCAACTACGGGTTGATGCGATTAATGTTGTATCATTCCTGGTGGACCAACACCATCCCAAAGCCGAATTCATGAGAGGCATGTGGCTTGAATTTGGAAAATTTGGTTTCAGAATGGACAAGAAAGAAGCCTTCAGATGCTATCAAAGAGCATCACAGAAGGGATATGCAAGAGCTGAATATAGAATGGGCATGCAATTTGAAAGTTCCAATGAACCAGACAAGGCAATCAAACACTATATGCTTGGAGTACAGGCAGGAGACTCTGCGTCAAACTATGTAAGACCCTTCAAATGCGCCCGCAGAAGACGTAGGCATCAATACAAGGTCTGACAGTATCAGCGCCTTGGGATGATGACCTTGCTTGGACAGCATGGCCAGCGTTTAGATTACCAGCGGGGCATTGACCTTATTCGCTATGCTGCTCAAACTGCTGATGAGAACGCACCACAGGGAGCATATGTAAGTCACTTGAAGAATTGCGACTCGTATACCAGGACTGATTTTCTTGGCAGGTTTTCGGCGTGTTGCAAGCTCACGACTTGCCTCAGGTCAATCTACCAGAACAGTATCTGCCATTGGACATTGCTGGTGCGCGATTCAACATCGAGAAAGCCGCTTATTTGGGTTTCGCAAAAGCGCAAACGAAAATGGGGGCTGCATACGAGCTTTGTCAGCTGGGTTGTGATTTCAACCCTGCTTTATCACTCCATTATAACGCGCTAGCTGCCAAGCAAGGGGAGCCAGATGCCGATATGGCGATCAGTAAATGGTTCTTGTGTGGCTACGAAGGGATATTTGAGAAGAATGAAGAATTAGCATTTATGTATGCACAGCGTGCAGCCCAAAGTGGTCTTGCGACGGCGGAATTTGCGCTTGGGTACTTCCACGAGATTGGTGTCTATGTTCCTGTAAATCTCAAAGAATCAAAATCATGGTATGAAAAGGCAGCAGAACATGGGAATAAGGACGCTGTAGGACGAATCGACGGCATATCTCGGGCAAAGACACTCTCAAGGAAAGATCACGAAAACGTGGCAGTTGCCAAGATCCAGTCACAGTATGGCTCACAAAGAGGAAAAAGACTAGATCGCTTCAAGAACACTCCAACACCTATGCCTACAATTTCAGACGGTCCAATTGACATGCCAGAACCGAAATTTCCACATCCAAGACCCGGGCAGTCTCAACCATATGCATATCGCACTTCCAACGGCCAAGCTCCAAGGCCTGTCTCGACCGCTCCATATCCAGTAGATGATGATATGGTGCAGCATCCACCATGGCCAGTGCCCGGGCCAGGCTATCCCAATTCAGTTGGGCCTCTGAACCCCAGCCCTCGGACACCCTCGACTGCCGCATCGGAGACTCCTTTCCGAGACAACAACTTCAGAGGCTCCGGATATCCCACATTCCAGACTTCTCGACCAAATTTAGCTGCTGGTAACATGCCTGCTGGTCGTGGCAGAGGCGCCCCCATGTACGGACCCGAAAATCTTGGAACTGGTCGGGGAAGGGGTGGACCACCTAACCCATCGGCCGGTGCCCCTGGCCCTCAAGGCTATCGACAGCCCAGTTCTGGTCATGTAAGCCCTCGGCCTCAGACCTCTATTGCTGTGAATGCTCCACGACCGCCTACGGCGGAACCTCCACCGCAAGCTCCTGCGATAGATATAGGCTTCTCGGCTCCTCTGGATCCTTCTGGTGCTGACAACAAAAGACGGCAGCAAAGGATCGATAACTCAAACATGCCACCACCAGGTACTATGCCAAGGTATCCAAGCCACGACGGCCAAGGAGGTAGGAGACAGGATCGAATAGCAAGCTTACCTCATCCGCAAAGTATGCCCACCCTCAACAACGCAGCTAGCTCGCAAAACATACCCATGTCAGGTGGGAGGCCGGGTGTCTCGTTGCAAGACGCTCCTCCGAGGCGTGACAGCGCCGCAACTTTACCTCTTAGGCCTCCTAAGACACCTAATCCTGACCGACCGGCTGCGACACCGCCTCCTACAGTTCCTGCGGCTAAACCTCCAGGAAAAGGTCCAAAGACATTCCAGGAGATGGGTGTGCTAGCAACTAAAAATGAGAGTGACTGTGTAAGTCGCTTCCATTATCTGGACGCGTTTTCATACTGACTGCGTGACAGCTTGTTATGTAAATTTGAACCGCATACTTGTCTAGATAGAGAATGGCGAAGATACCCGTTTCTATAGTTTGCATGGTGTTGTAATTGAGCGTGTTATTGCATTATAACGTGATCTGGGCCTGTTTGGGTAGATAGGCAAGCATAATGTTTTCAATCATAGCAAAAGCATTAGCGAGAAGAATAAGGCCGATTCTCTGCTTTGTTGGTGCTCCCAAGATTATGGTTAAGGCACATCTCGTGGCATCACAAGTCAACGGACAATTCAATTATATTCATCTTATCACTTGTCTTCCCACTTAACGTCGAAATTGATTCATGCCCTTTCATTAGTTCTCCAACTTGATAATGGCTCCTCGTAAGGAGAAAGCAGAGAAAGCGACGGCAGATCAAGGTGACGGCAATCATTCTCAATCTCCGAAACTTGCTCTGATTCGAAGGAATAGGGACCGCTATGATAGTGGACTATCTGAGTGCGTATGTGGATGACCATCCATGGTGTGCCCAACATTGACCTCTACAGAAAAGCAGAAGTTGGTGATCATGCATTGCTGTCTGCATTGACATCGCAGTTAACTTCTCAATTCCATCATCAGCCGTCCCTACTCGGTAAGCAGACAGCTCTGTGAATTATTGCTCGATGGTTGTCACATTCTAATCAGAGTCTTATTACAGGCAACAGATATCTCAGCGAATCTACATCACAAGGTCACCAAGAGTGAGGCTCCGCCGCTCGTCATGTTGTCTAAGGCATTCGAGATCGATCGAACCAAAGCTGAAATATTGCAGCATACACTACGAAAGCATTGAAAGAGCTCCATGAGAATCAAGTCATCGCTGGCAAGGCCGCTGGTGAGGAGATGCTCCATGCAGCTGACCCTGCCAATGTTTCAAAGCCAAATCACTCACATCCACACATAGGCAAACAAATTGTCTACCATGCCATCCAAGACCCCAACGACGCCCTGAGCCTCGAAGACCTCTCTGCCATGGACGCTGAAATCGCCATTCTCCGCAAAACCATCGCCACTGCCAAAGCCAACGAAAAGCTCCTACGCGCGAACCTCGTCTCCGTAAACGCCACAATGTCTACCGAAGAGATCCGCATCACCATTGCGCAACACGAGCATGAGAAGAAGGAGATACTTGACCGTCTTGGACCTCTACGTGCGGGGAGTATGAAGCCTGTGATGCCGAAGGAGAAGGCGTCGGTGGAGAAGGAGTGGAGGGAGTGGAAGAGGAAGGCGGTGACGAGGAAGAAGATCTGTATGGAGATGTGGGAGATGTGTACTGAGGTTGTTGAGGAGGGGAAGACGAAGGAGGAGCTTTGGGTAAGACGGCCTTTTCTTTTTGAAGAGGTGTCTGGTTGCTGACGTGTCACCGTACAGGAGGAATGGGGGCTGGAATGCGACGAGTAGCGAGTAGGCTTGCTGAGTGATTGGATTTGGCTCTATCACTAGAACGATCCAAAGAATACCTTATCGATGGCAGCTGTGCAATTTTTTACTCGCTCGAAGACATATATGAGACGGCAGAGCTTGACCTCACAGCTCACAAATATCTCCACCTATCGGGCTGGAGGAAAAACAGAGATTAGCTCCTTGGGATTTTCGCGAACGTGCATCAGGTACCACGTCGCGCACGTGTGATGGCTTATTCTCCGATGGTTCCTGGCTGAAGTAGCGGAGTAAGAGAGATCATCTGAAAATGATTGTAAAGTGATCCTCCAGGTACATATTATTGATCATCTGCTAGCTTCGAGTGCGCGTGACATAGCGATTGATTGCGTGATGTCTCAGCACCGCCTGAGCCGTGACTCTTATAAGCATAGGAATTCTGCAGTCTGCCTCTGAGCAAGACAAGGTCAATATATGTATATACCGAACGAACAGCAGGGCAGCCTATAACAAGGAAAGAGGCATGAGTTGGGGCGTCTCTGGGCGCAAATGAACAATTTGACCCCCTGCAGCCTCTAAGCGGGGGACCCTTACATTGAGCCGACTTGCCTTCCGCAATTCATAATCCTTCCTAGCTTCACACTTCCACTTCACTATTACACTGTGCGACTCTTCAAATATATGATTCTGCCTCCGAAGGTCTCAATTGCCCGTGTTTGCCACTGGGCTTGCCCCTCATAACACAGCGAAAGCGCGCCGCAATGGCAACCTCTCTTCATCAACCCACCTCGAGACCCCTCCCTGACTTCGCTACTTCCCCGCCAGATCAAGCATTCTTCAACATGCCCAAACCTCCACAACTGTCTACCTCCAATCGCAACAAAAATGGTAATCATGATATGCAAAACCGGCTATCAACGGACTTCAAAGGGAACGATGCACCCGGTTACACCAATGGAAATGGTCCCTTAGCCGTGCCAAACGGGCTGCCACATCCCATCCCCAATGGTACCTCACGGCACCGGGGAACAGCGAGCATAGGAGCATTTGAGGGCCCCAGAAGCCCTCCCAATACAAAGAGTGAGCACATACAATAAACAATGCGCTGGGCAAGGAAAAGGCTGACTCGTTCTTTATCAGATACTTCCCACGTCCCTTGCAAGTTCTTCATGACAGGGCAATGCCAGGCGGGAAAAGCGTGTCCGTTCTCCCACTCAACAGATATATCACCCGTCGACACGCCTTGCAAATATTTTGCTAAAGTATGGAGAACTATGACAATAAGGCTTCCTGCTCAACCCGGTATACTGACGATCGCATAGGGAAATTGTAAATTTGGCGCGAAGTGCGCGTTGGCACATATACTTCCAAATGGAAGACGAGTCAATAGGCCACATGCTCCCCTAGGCGGGCAGCTACCTCTCGGTGGAAGAGTGGATCCTCAACTTTACCAACAATCAGATCCAGCCTTGGCACACTCACTCCTAGCTCAGCAAGCCAACGGTGCACCGTTGCCTTTCGGTCACCAATTACCCACCTACGTCGAGAATGACTTCAATTTGCAACAGCAACTGCTTGATAAAATCCCCACCATCGACACCGGATATACTTCCTACCCAGATTCCAAGTATGGTTCGCCTCGAGAGGAAAATAGGAACCCAATATCACCAGTCGCCCATCTCAGTGCGCGTGATGCACCCATGCCGGCATCTTTCGAGAGCCAAGGCATCTCATATATTGCTCGACATGGGCCAGTTGCTGCATCTGTCCCTTCCAAATTTGGTCTCGAGTCGCCCCCGTCTTCGTTACCTAAGAAAGCTACCATACTAACCGATGCGGTTCGGAACCTGCACAGTTCTGTATATGGAAGAGACGCACGTGCACGAGGTCCAGATCTAGGTTCGTCACCTCTAGGATCCGGTGATGAAGGCTTTGGTCAACGAATGATGCACTCGAAGCGAGCCGTGAGCGTCAAGACGGGCTTCATGTCATCCAGTTTACCGAGGCAAATACTGCATGTTCCCGATGACGAGGACGAATTTGCATTCAGTGGAGAGGAGGACTTTCTACCTCCAAGCCTGCACGACTTGCTAACCCCACAAGAGAAGATGCGCCGGCTATCAAGGACAGAGCAAGATTCGAGAAACATGCGCGAGAGCCTCAGCGGGATAGCGTCTCCAACGGACTCAAACAGCAAGGTTGGGTCTCCGGCTGCAGGCAGTCCATCTCGTTACGGTGCTCTCTTCGCACGCCAACGGGAAGAGGAAGCTAAAAACAATGCGGTAGCGTCAGCATTCGGCCACGTAGGCTCACCCCTCCGCAACTCCTCACTGCATCCTCCCATTAAAAGCCCCCCTCTGCGTGCAACAAAGATACCTGGTGACATGTCTCCCGCTTTCGCAAGTCCGCCTCGGCAATCCTCAATGTCTATGATCTCTCAGCAACTAGCTCGCCAGCGGATCTCTTCCCAAACGTCCGAGTCGACCGACTCGAACCCCAGACAAAGCAACTACACCTCTGCGCTTAATCCGAGTACGACACGCAATCCGTCTTCTTCCTCCAACCTGATCAATCGGGCTGTTTCGTCATCGAGCATAAGCGGGACAGGCAGGATCGAGGAAGAAAACGATGGCGTCTTCTCCATGGAAGAGGAAGAAGATGAGCACAGGAAGCGCGTTAGTATAAATGCCACCGGCTATGCTTCTGGTAGCGGTTCTGGAAAGGTTTCGCCGAAGCTGGGTGCAATCGGCTCGGGAAGAAACATTAACATTGATCGATACGGTTTCTGGAGTTGATGTGCAAAATCTTACGATATTATCCAAGCTTACAGTAAGCGGGCCGGCTTTTGCTACAATCTATGACTGCCTGGACGACCACCTGTAACATTTAAGCGTTACTCATCTACGCGACGTGAACAAGACATAACGAGTCCCACGGAATGAAAACAATCTATCTCCCGGCCTCCTTCTTACGGCCTCATCATGCGAACCAGACTCAAACCTCTTCTTACGATTTGATTGGATAACAACAACAACAACAACAACAGTCCTATCACATCCTGCGATCTACTGAGCGCGTCATATTTCTTGTGTTCTGTATCTACTTGTGATAGGTGTGGTAGCATTTACGACAGGCAAGCTGGGTGCTGGGAGCATGTTGTGGATACGAATCAAGTCTTGCGATAGACTGATGCATATATGCGACATGCATGGCTACTTACGTAAGTACCTAGGTAGGCTTCCATGAAAATAATGTAAATAGACTTTTATGCAAATAGAGAAAATGTTGCTGATGTAGTATTTTACATGTGTACTCTACAAAGGGTCTATCTATCTCTTCTAATCAAAGCCAAGGGAGACATTTCTACAATTCATCTTTCCCCTCCTTCCTCTTCGCTTTCTCCTCCTCCTCCTTCTGCAACCTCTCCTGTATACTTTCCTTTTCCCCATCATCCCCCTTCCCACCCATCGCCGCCTTCAGAACATGAGCGATCTCATCATCGTAGACTGTCCACTCCGGCACCTGTCTCCTCGCCCTACTCAATTTGGGCTCTTTCGTTTGGGGATTGTTGCAAAGATCGATAGTCCGTGCCTCCTTGAGACTCTCGTCGCTACACCAAGTCTCACACCACAGCCACTCCTGCGGCAAACTCTTAATCGGAAGCACATGCTGCATATGATTCGGCAAGTCCTGATCCAAATTACTCAAGCTCCCCGGATCAGCGGAAAGCTGGTGGTATTGTTGGCGTAACCTGTCGCCTGCGGCCATTTCACGGAATTTTATAAGATCGACGACGTAGAGGGCGGAGATGTGGTATGGTTTCCCCCGGAGGAAGTTGTTCCAGTATCCTGTTTTCCAGAACCTAAAGCCCTCCATCTCGGTCCTCGAATCGCACATGGGCGTGAAGCCGTAAGCCGCCCCCTCCAAGTCGAGGGTAACGAGATCGTGTATGTCCGTGCGAACGATTTGGTCTGCGTCAACGAAGATGACTTTATCGAGGTCGGTGGGGAATAAGACGTCCAGGAAGAGGATTTTGTAGCCCCAGATTTCGCGCTGTTTCTCGCTTTGGTGGCGTAACCAGTGCGGCCATTTATAGGTAATAAGCTCGTATTCGAAATTGTAGTGGGCAGCGAGGTGGGGGAGGGAAGCTTTGAACGAGGGGGAGAGGAATTGGGCTATGAACCAGAATTTTACGGTGTGCGTGGTGTGGCGGAGGACGGATACTATCATGATGTTGAGCATGCGTTCGTAGAGGTGGCCGGAGGCGACCGAGAAGATGTTTATGTCGGCGTGTTTGGGGCGGGAGGGGGCCAGACCGAGGTTAGAGAGGAAGGACGTAGCGAGTTTGGAGGCTTTGCTGAGATAATGAGTGGAGCTGCCGGGGGTGAGGGAGGATTCGAGGACGTCTTCGGTTTCCATGCCGGGATTGCGGGAGAGGCGGGGGTAGAGGGTTTTGCCTTGAAAGGACATCAGGGTGATGTCGGTGCTTTCGTCGCCGGGGACGGCGTTGTAGCCTTCTTGGCCGGCAGAGTCGATGGTGAAGATTTGGGAGCTGCGGCCGGGTTGGAGGGCGAGATTCCAATAGCCGGGGTTGGCTTTGAATTGGAAGTAGCCGAGATTTGCCATTATGATTGTGTCTGCGAAGTGTGGCTCTTTTTCTGTTCCAAGGTAGAGCTGGACTCCACGAGGTGGAGGTCCTACGGTGACATCTCTGGAGTGACCCTCAATGAGGATGTGTTCCAGCTCGTAAATCGCATCGACATTATCGCCTTCCTTTAGTGCGCTGAGTTTGATGTTATCTAGATCATGAATGGACTCTTTGGGCGCCACGAGCCATGCTGGAGGAACATCAAGTGCCAGGTTCAACAAAGCATCCTTTGGCAACCGGTCGAACGTTGCCTGAAGGCTTCGTAGTTCCCCATTTTCGTTAAAGGATGGCCTTGCATCCAGAACGTGACGGTAAAATCTCTTAATAGGTAACTCCTGCATCTTCTCTCTTGGATTGAGATACATCTTCAGATGAACACCGCTCAATTCAGATAAGACCTTCAATATAGGCAGCCATCGCTGAGCTATCTGACTCGTTGGGTCAATTGAGACTACCAGATGGATTGATGAAGTCTCTGCATCACCTGTCTGAATCAAAGTATGATCACCTGTCCAATTGCCAAACTTATTCATACGTAATGTCGGGGCGGACTCAAAGATTCCTTCGGGAATATCAGATACGGTGGAGAGAGCACTCGTTGAAGACAGTATCGCCACTTCCAAGGCAGACTTCAGTCGCGTGTCGGGAAGGATTGCTGTAAGAGCTGTATTCGCGGGGACAAGTCGCTTTGAACACTCGAAATCCAGTAATTGCTCGAAGTCGCTGATAGTGAAAAGGGTCGCCCTCGGTAGTGGCCCTACCACCCTCCCGTTGAGAATGATAGCTTGTTGGCCGCGCTCAAGGCCAAATGTATGGATGACTGGCTGAATAGATTGCCAGAAGACTTGAGCTCGCTCTACCGCTTCTTTCGATAACTTCTCTTCCATAAGGAGAGCAAGCTGGTCTTCACCAAGCAACGTATTCAGCTTCAAGCTTGTTTCCAGCGCCAGAGCATCAAGATCTGGACCCTGTTGCTTCACCATTTCCGCCATGAGTACAGACTGTGGAAAGTTGCCTGGTACGCCAGCATTATGTACGAGCGACAACTCGATGTCGCCGCGGTCCTTGCAAAATGCGAAAGCTGACAATACTAAGTTAGAATCCTCTTTGGAGTCCAGATCAGCTACCACAATCAACTGTGCAGCGGCCGATTCCAATGGCTTTGCTTCCGATCTTGGCAACATACGTGGTATTGTTGCAAGGATGTCTCCATGTTTCGAGGCTAGGCTCCCCATATCGATAATTTTGATGCTCCATTCATCTTCCGGGATAATCAGAGCGTTTCGATGAGTGATGGCATTCTCCAGAAATTGACCAGCGAGCCAAGCGTCTTCTGGAATCACCTCTTCATACACTTTTCGTTGGATAAATCGAAGATCCAAATCAATTTTCTGGCTCATCAATTGCAGCCAAGTATCGTCTCGAGGCAAAGCCACTCCATTTGCAAACAATGGCGCAGGCTTCACGTCGGCTCCAAGACGCTTGAGGTAAGCCTGTGCCTTCTGTAGTCGATCCTGAGACTCTTCTTTATCAAGCACTGTCTGGAAGCCAAACGCAACCCTATCTCTCCGAAGCGTTCGGCCCTCGATGGTAGATTCAAATATGGGTTTCTTCGCGAGGGCAACTCTCTTGCCTACTGCGGACTATCAATCTTGTTAGCAAGGTTCTCAGAAGACTAAAGACAGCCTTTGGTGTCGATTGACGACTTACTGCGTCTAAGTACGCGAGAACTGCGCCCAATCCATACGTATCTAGAAGGTGATAGACAATTTTGGCCTGGTTCATGGCCGCTTCGGAGGTGGTAAGAGGTACAATACCGAACCGAATAGGTATCGCACGCTTCACGAAAGTTTGTAACGGCTCTACGAGCAATTCTACGTCCTTGAGATCCGAGAAGTCCAACGGTATGATGACGTTGTGGATGTCCCGCCTGATTTGGGGCAATTGACCAGGAAACGTCCTTTGAAGTAGCTATGAAGAATCATGAGTCCATGTAAGATGTTTAGCTTGACTGAAGGACTTACTGCAGAAGTATGCACAGGCCAGTTGCTATACCGTTTGTCTTTTTCAATGTCATTAAGCCATATTATGACTTTGCCGCCCTCGATCTCATCTCTATAGTCGTAACGCATGGTATCTGCGTCCATTTTTGCGTCCGCAATTGCTGGGTGTGACAAGATCTGCACTGCCTCTGATCCACTGAGACCAAGGTTCCGCAGGTTGCCAACGACGGATCGCTCGCGTCGCAATTGCTCAAGGAGTCCAAAAGCATCCATTTGACGGGCTTGAACTTGCTGACCGTTCATCCAGATTACGTTGTACCCCGCGGGCAGGAAGAGCTCGCGATTGCTGGTGTGTTCTGTCACGAACCCGATAGATGCGTTGCGTTTTGTTATGGTGTGTGAATGCTTGGGAAAGTCCTGAGACACCTTGAGAAGTGTTTCAAATGGGTCTTCACTGGCCATTATAAAGCTACCCGCCTTGAGGCCAAGACCCAATAGGTCTGTTGCCGACAGAGGCTTGAGATCTGACACTTCCTCCATTTCAAGTAGAGCTTTCGCAGCACCTAGTCCGATCTCTAATCCAGTATCTACTTCAACACCAGCTAAAGATGCTTGATCTTCACCTCCGTCCACCCCTTCGGCTCCTCCGCCTCTATCATCGATGACAATATAATCTGTTCTCTTGAGGGCGAGCTCAATCCCGTAGCCGTTGACCGACAAAGGTCTCGCTTCCTGCGTTAGGGGAGGTCTATATCGTACTCTGTAAGAAGTTTGCCCATTACGAGCCGTACTACTTATTGTCTGGTGAAATTGACCAAACAGTGGTGACATAACATCGGCGTATACTATCGATGGGGACATTTGGGGGTCTGATCCTTCCCCTAGAATGCGATCGAACGGTAGATACTCAAGGTTTCTAACATGTGTGAGTGATTTGTTGTGCAGATTACCGTGAAATGGTCTTACTTCAAAGCAACCACATCTTGCTGAGCTCGGTCTAGAGCTGGCGAACAATACTGCTTTCCATCAAAGTGCACCCACACTAGACATGCTGCATCTTGTGCAACCATCAACGACGGTTCGACCGATGTGTCGTAGTAATGGTAGTGGGCTTCTATTCGCGGAGCTGCGGAATGTATAGAGAGAGCAAATTGAAACGAGGACAAGGCATCCGGATTCGAGATATGTCTGTCATCTTTCAGTACCTCCAGGAAGGTATTATAGAGCTCTTGATCCGTCGAGCAATCCGCAAAACGCCCTTCAGCAACTCGGTCAAGGAGAGGAAAGTAGGCGGTTGAATTTTCTTCTGCAGCTGTCTCCCTGCGTAGTAGTTAGTTTGAATGTTTGTATAGCCATTGATTTATGAAAGTCACCAACAGCAGCTCTAGTATATAAGGGGGCGCATTGAACGAAGCCTGTAGGGCTACGTTGACGGATGGACTGGCAAAGACCGGTCGAAGGCTGATTGAAATAGACAGAAGAAGCCCTAGAACCTCTGGGGGTAGTAGAGAAAATCGCATCCTGTTCAGGTCTTTTATAGCTCCAAATGCTGCATGTTGCTACTTTGGGCAAGCTACCAAAGTAGGTAGTTGTTGGTGGGTTGCAATGCTACTTGGACATGTTCGCAAAGCTGGGAGATTATGGTGGTGAGGAAGATAGACACGCAGGGATCTGATTCCAAAAGATTCTGATCGATTTTGCTTATAGGTACGCAATCACCAAATCAATAAGTTGTTCATCAGATTTATGGCCAGATCTATAGAATTCGGAGATCCGGGGAAATGGTTTCGCCGACGCGGCGCTTTAGCCTCCGATGACCGCGTGGTAAACAAGAAGTATTTTAGGCGTCCCTTATGTTACTATGATTATTACCTTAGACTCACGTCACTATGCATAGACCCTTGGACTTTCCATTAACATTTGGACTGTGTAGTGAAGAATAATGAAAAAGCCTGAAAGCCAGGCGGCTGGCCGTTTGGATGTTTTCGTCTAAAGTTTGCTTGGTTCAGTGCGAGGAGTATTTAGCCATTTCTTAATCCTAGTGATCGCAGTAAACGTCATCTCTGGAACCACAAGATCTAAAGCTATGAACAACTACGAAGAGAGCCTTATGAAACTTGCGGTGGAGAGGCATGCTAGAGAATCAGGCACAAGCTCTCCAAATGCTCCACAATCAGACATGGGCCCCACTCCGTCTCCGACTTCGTCTCTATTTCCAGCTCTATCTTCAGCATCAGTCCCAACTGCTCAAAGCAAAGGCCTGTCGAACTCTCTCTCATACAGCACTCTCGATGTTTTCACAAAGATCCGCTTCACAGGCAACCAGCTTGCGATTGTCCATGTTCCCTCAAGCCTCTCGATTTCCGGCGCTCTGACACAAGGAATGAAGCAAAGAATAGCATGCGAGTTCAATTTGTCGGAAACAGTATTTCTCCATGACTCTGTTCCCGGCTCGCTGGAACACAGACTCGACATCTTCACACTCAAGGATGAGTTACCATTCGCGGGCCACCCTGTCATTGGTACCATCAACTACATGTGCCGACTCAAGGATCCACCATTCGAGCGTGTGACTCTTCTTTGTAAGGCCGGCCCCATAGTGGGCATGTATCACCACAAAGAAACAATCGCACAAGCCGAGATACCACACTACGTCAGGATTCACCGCGAGCTCGTTCCAAGCAGACTCATGGTGAACTCCCAACCTGATACCATACAAAACGTTCTCGCCGTGGACTTCTTCCCAGTGGTATCAATAGTGAAGGGACTCTCTTTTGTTCTTATCAATTTACCCTCAGCAAAGCCGTATCTTGAAATGTTGGACCCTAGTCGCTTCAATTTTGATGCAAGCAAGGTCACATTTGATGAAGGCTGGGATGTATCGTTCATAGGCGCATACTTCTATTCAAAAGTATCGCATCCGAATACGGAAGTTTCAATGATCAGGGCAAGAATGTTGGAACCAAGTGTGGGAGAAGACGCGGCAACAGGTAGCGCGGCGAGCACTCTTGCTTGCTTTTTGGCGCTGAAAGACGGGACCCCTAGCAAGACTTACCGGTTCAATATTCAACAAGGGGTTGAGATGGGACGTGCAAGTGACATTGGGGTGAGTGTTACGCTGGACGCAACTGGAAAGGCATTGACTAGGGTGATTCTGGCGGGGAGTGCAGTCCTTGTAACTCAAGGTACCATGATACTGCCTAAGTCTTGATCGAGCTGAGGATGGTTATGCGCCTCGGCCATGTGCTGTTTTAAGGGAAGAAATTGATGTGTCAACAGCAACACCAGAACGTACCGACCATCGGCGGTACAAGCTTGGACTTCGAGAAGGCTAAACGGTCCATTTTTTGACCATTCTCCGAGGCTAGGTCTTCAATATACCTATGCAGAGGAGCAAGAACACCTATTCTCCCATAGCTTATAATCGAAGTTGATCAGCCAATTGCAGTCTAAGAAGTAGTGTGTCTATGTAGAACGATAGGGATGCATAGTGTACCCTGCTGCTTCCCGTTGCTAGCACTGATTGTCCCTTCAACATGGGAGTCATCGTAGATTGTTGACTGCCTCTCGATTATGTTTGATGGGTGAATCCAGATTATAGTTTTGTCACAGGCAATGCAGAAGATTGGAAACGTAGTTTCCAGCTGGCGGAGGTCTCGGTCCAGCTCGTCAGCAGTACCACGATGACGGGCATGAGCTTTAATTTGATTTGAGATCCGGTCTATATCCAGACCTGATCGTCTGGTCAACCTATCACCCGCCCGAAAACTCGAAATCAGTCACATTTCAAAACAGACGGATCGGTTCGAGCAGTAGAAGGCGGCTGAGAGCTGGCGATGATTGGCTGGGCTGTGGTTCCCCGAGCTGCAATGCGACTAGCAGGATTGAGGTATTAGATATTAGATGTGTACAGGAACACCTTGTGCTATAGAATATGATGGTCCGAAAGTAGGGGGTTGTTGGGTATTCATGATTGGGGAATCATCAACGGTTAAGAGCTTGCTGCGAGGTTCCCCATCTGGTATCATCAACTCGTTGCGTCTATGAATAAAGGTCCTAAATTGCATAAGGTAAAGGCCCCTGCTTGAGCGAGCAAATTCCAGACTGCTGGTTTTTGATGTGTTCCTGACTTGGGTCTCTGACGTTGTCCTGAGAATAGCTATGAACAGACCCTTGGTAGTCAAGACGGACACACCCCTGTCCGAGGATCGACTTGGGGGGACGCTACCATCTTATCTGGGACCCAATCTGAGATCTCCTCGATCATTGAAGCGGGTATGCGAGTCAGACGATCTTTTCACGTGGTATTTGTCGCCCGGACCGCTTTCACCCCGCAGCCAGGATTGTCGGCCTGTGCCGAGACCGTTTTGGGCTAGAAATGATGCCCAGTTTGAAAAATAGAATTGCATAATTTGCTGTCCGAATCGAAGCAGAAGATGTGCCAGGAAGTTATATTGCAACTCGGTCACTGGTTGTTGGGGGCCGTAAAACACTGAATCCTACAGTAGGCGATTCGCCTCGAGACCTAGACCGAGCACATTCGATAAAGCTTGTTATGGCCTTGTCCAAGCTGGCTGCGGGGAAATGAGAACTAGGAAGCCACCCCTTCTCCATCCTGATCGACATATGCACGAGCATGCAATAACGCGTGTACGGTGTAGGAGTCAGAGCTAAGGGAGATGGTAAGGAATGGCACTGACAGGGCCAAGAAAAGGTACAAGTTCGTACTTATCCAGCCCCACCAATGCGATAACAGATTGCGAGATTGGTGTACGATCTTAGCCTATGGGTCGAACAGCATCCCTGGGTGATGCTCGCTGGGGGCTGGGCACTCCGCTCAGGAGTCAGCTTCTCTATGGATTGTTGGGGCCATATGCGCAGTACGGGACGCTTGCGAGTGATGCAACATCATTGCCACACTTTGGTCAGTGCCATAGCCTCGTTACATGTAGCAAGGCAGGAGGAAGGAGGCGTTGCTGCTAAAAGGCGATTCGAGACGGGTAGGAAGAGACGAGACAGGGTGGATTGGGGAGGAGGGCAGATCCGTGAATCATTAGCGATCCTTCGAGAGAGGCACGTGAATGGTCACGATGCGAGCTCGTCTCCCCCAAAGGGACCGTGGCTGGGCGCCTTAATAATGAGATTTTTTGAACGTGCCGCTGGGATATATGACAGGCAAGAAAAAAAAACAAGGGTGTAAATCGTGCGTCAAACTTTGTAAACCCCGAATAACAGGAGATCTGTCGTTACCCACCTTCACACCTTCACACCTTCACACCTTCACCAATTTACTATCGCTATTGACAATCAACTTTAGCTTCTTCACTCATATGCACCTGCTTATTGACAATTGCCTCCGCTGTTAGTAACGTCTGCTTGTCTCCATATAGTTATAGAGTGCCTCACTACCAAAGACTCCGTCACGCACAGCGACTACTACCTTGGGCCACCTTCGCCACATTACCGCCGTGCAAAAGACCCTCACACACTTGTTTCCATTCCTTTCGTGCCCCATCCAGCTGACTGGATTCAAGGCGGACTCTTTAAGCTACGGTGTCATATTCAGGACTGCTCCCTTCTTTTCTCTGAAATCGACACATTACATTCTTGAGGTCGACCAGTAACAGCTTCGCCTATCTGCTTTGCAACTACAAACAAACCGCTGCATAATACATCGGGTGGTTGCTGAGCCATCGGGTCTCAGAGCCGTGGGTGTGGAAACCGGCATCAAGGAAGGGAACATTCCGCGAAGCAACGACGGTTTACAGCAACAGCTATTATATCAACAAACACCCCGTGGATCTCGGACGTTCTCTCCCGCCACGACTATTGAAAAGAATTAAATTAAAATTATGACGATTTGAGACTTCATATCTCTACGTTACTGGATTCGGATCACAATTAATGCGGTAGCCTCAACGCCTCCAACACATTCAGGGGAAAGCCTAAAGAAGGCTCAACATGTCTCCACATGGTCCAACTTCATCCACGGAGGGTGCTGCCTACCCATGGATACTAGAACATCTTTTCGCATACCCTGGCACCTACGAAATACCTCTGCGCACAATGTACACACTAAATTCGACTCCACAAGCCCAGCAGCACGCACGTCAATCACTTCAGGCCGGGACCCCGTCCTTGACCTCTACGGCGTCGAGTCCAGAAAGTTCTCCAGCATCCCCAAACTTCCCCCTCGAACAGCAGCACCAATTACCAACCCGCAACGTCACGAACGCAACTGATCATTTCAAAGGCTGTCTCATGTCGTACATTAGTCAACTTCCTACTCAACCATTCTCCCTACCGCCGTCATTCATCACCTCCTTCGTCCGACGTTGTTTTACTGTGGACCTTTGCAAAGTGGATTTTACGCAGTCATTAGCAGCGTTGGACTACCTGAAGGATCTGGAGAATCGAAGAAAGAAAGAGCTCACCTTAGCTCTACAAAGGCTTGGACTCGAGCATGGTTCAGTCAATCAGGTCCAGGGCGACATAAGCAAAAATGAGAGAATGTCGGAATGGGTACAGGGAATGCAGGACAAGGAGCGAAAGGTCGAGGCACTGTATACACAAGTCTACCTTGGTCTTCGTCGCTGGGTACGTGATTCCTTCCTACATCAATAGCAATGATATCATACTAACTCGACAACGTTTAGACTCTCATCAATGAAATGCGCCTCGAGCCCTTCAGCAAAGCAAACAGCATAGCGATGCTAAATACCCTTTATCCTCCCACGACCGCTACTCCCCCCACACGCCAACTTACAGCAGAGATCCTCAAATCTCAACGCGACGCTTTCTTCAGGTACATACAGGGCGTCGAGAGAAACGGCAAGGAATTACTCAAAAATCTCGAACACCAGAACAAACGCCCCGGTGACGAAAATGGTTGGGCGTTTCTTAGGGAAACCTTGGACAAGTATCTTCGCACTGCCAATGGCGTTATCGAAGAGTGCCAGGAGGTCTCTGGACCAGAGTACCTCGATTCAGAGTCAGAAGCATACCGCCGTAAGACCAGGAGGGCAGATTCTGGTGTCAGCTTCGCCACCGGCGACCGGCCATGTACTAGCAGTAGTAACGCTAGTAGACCTTATGGACCTTCGACAAATAAGCCTCTTCCCGCGTCTCCAGAGTTTCTACAATCACCACAACGGCCACCACCAACACCCAAGAAGCGAGGTACAACATTAGAAAAGATTGCTCGAGAACTTCGAAATTTTCGAACACGCACCGATGTCAAGGAACTATCTACAACTTCCAACAACATAACAAAGGAACCCAAGATTCGCTCACTGAAAAAGATGAAGTCGACAAGCTCCATAGGTGGAGCAAAAGCAAAACATGCCAGGATTGGCGGTGTTGAAGCAATGACCGACTTCAACATTGATGATGCTCAGCGGCAGCGCTTGATTTGGGAGGCTCAACGAGAGAAAGAGAATAGAGCGACGTCAAGTCTTGGATCCAGGCATAATGGGAGGACCATAAATCCAGACCTCTAAGTATGAGGCAGCGTTTTCTTTGCTGTAATGTTATGTTGGTACACCAAGCGAGGCGTTGGCATGGATGAAATGTTTACATGATGGCATGGATATGACCAGCACAGGAAACACGTTACATCAAGTCTTTTGAGGTCTTAGAGCCATTACTTTGCCGGTATGGAATGGACATGGCGTTTAGCATATTTGCATTATCAGGGACAAATTTCTCGACGCAAAGAGAGACAGTCACATGTAATAACCTTGCATGGTTCAAAACAAAGAGAAATGATGTCCACAAGAGAGTCTTGAGACGAATGAATGAATGCAGCTGTGTTCTTTTACTTAGGCCACTTGTCACGTTATGCATGGCTAGGATCTTCACTCATCATCCCAATGAGGTTTAGTGGAATGCGGAGCTCTAACGGCCAGGCGCGGTGGTTTGCAAGTCAATCGTAATTACAAACACGCAATGATGAAGGCTCTGGAACGGAACTTTCCTCAAGATATCACATCTGACTTCCCGAGTCCCTCATGGGCTCGCTACCACCAACAGCGAATGGCTTAGCATCCCCATTGGCCGCCCAACGTAATTGCGAAAAGCCCGCCGATCTGAACGTCCGTAAAGTCGTACTTGGTGACATCCTGTTCGACCCCTGGTATCCATCTTTCTATCCCGAAGAGCTCATCGGTAAAGAAGTCGAGAGGCTCAATGTTTGTCAATGCTGCTTCAAGTACTCCAAAGATCTCATGCCTTACCTGGCTCACATAGTTTGTCTACATTTGGTATTACAGATACTAAGAAGCTAACGAACATCTACCAGAAAGCGTGTCCAGAGACGCATACACCTGCCCCCGGTCGAAAAATCTATTCGCGCAATCTCCACGCAATTTACGAAGTCGACGGTGAAGAACACCAGCTCTTTGCGCAGAACCTCTCCCTCTTCGCCAAACTCTTCCTCGACAACAAATCCATCTTCTTTGACGTGACATCCTTCATCTACTACCTCCTCGTACTCACTCCCACCCCTCCCGCTTCTGCTCAAATCATCGGATTCTTCAGCAAAGAGAAACTGAGCTGGGATAACAACAACCTCGCCTGCATCCTCGTATTCCCACCCTGGCAGCGCAAGGGGCTCGGCCAGATTCTGATGGGTGTCAGCTATGAGCTTAGTAGACGGGAAAATCGTCTTGGAGGTCCGGAGAAGCCATTGAGCGAGTTGGGAAGGAAAGGGTATATGCAGTTCTGGCAGGCGAGGGTTGCGAGGACGGTGTTGGGATTGAAAACGAAGAGTGTGTTGAGTGTAGTGCAGATTGCGGACAAGTGCTGGGTGTTGCCTGAGGATGTGGTCGCGGCGTTGAAAGAGATGGGAGTGCTTGGGCCGAAGAAGAGAGCAGATGGGGCGGCTGTGATTAGCAAGGCGAGGGTGAGGGAGTGGGTCGTGAGGAAGGGGGTGGATTTGTCGCCTCCTGTCAGCGAGGACGGATTCTTGGAGGCATCGGAATCTCTAGAAGATGAAGAGGCTTGAGGAAGGCCGTGTTAATTCTCATCCTATGAAAGATGGCGGCTCCTGTGCTCCCTGTCTCCCTGCGTGGTCAAAAAAAATTGACGGAGTCCAGCCTAGAAACCCCCCCCCAGCGCTCTGCCAAAAACT
>QKZZ01001399.1:0-10807 GCA_003521265.1 Cetradonia linearis
TGCCAAGCTTTTCTTCATCTTTTTGCATACGCTAATAGTATGTGCAGAGATACCCCCATCCTCCCACAATCTTTCAACACGTTATGATAAAATTATATCCGTTCGATGAGTGCTACTCTCATGCATTGATTGGTTTACGGAGGCCTAATAGTAGATGCAACGGTGCGAAGTACCGTTGTTGAAAAAGGAGGTCGAGCTACCACAGAAATGAAAGAGAGTTGCATGATTTTCACACTTCTCATCACGTTGTCGTCTCTCGTACAAAACCCTCGCCCTTGTCTATCTCTCTCGTTTCGTAGAGTTTCTTTGCTCACGATAGCAATTACTATCTTTGTCATATTAAATAGTCCTGATCACTTTCTTCGCAGGCTCCACCTTCCAGTCGTTCCAGATGTCCATTTTTCTTTCCAATGTTGGGGATGTTTTTGTTAATTTCGGCTTATCATTCAGCGAGAACGTGCAGAAGTGTGATGGAGGAGAGCAAAAGAGCAGTCTTGCTGATCCAGATCTAGCTTACTGCATCAGTCCGTTCTTCCTCTCTTGCCACTGACTCATGAAAACCTCGTGGGCTTCTGCAAACGAAGATCCTGGTTTGCTGTGAGTACAGGACGCTGCAATTGATCAAATTCCAATACATTCATCATCCCTTTTGAGAAGGTCTGAGTAAATGTTCGGCCGATACGCCTTCTCAAGCTCCACCTCAATCCTATCAAGATCCAGCTGTCCACCAAAGATTCGGCAAGGAACCGAAGATAAGGGGATTAAATGGAAGGATTACCAGATTTTCCATCACCTTGATCGTCTCTCAGGTCGCTAAGAGATCCTGATTGATCTTGAATGACCTATCCTCGTTGTTAGTTTTGGAAACCCCAAGTCACATTTAGGCAAGTTCTTGCTTACGCAAGGACTGGAACGGTGATTTCACGCGTTGGCTATGACATTACATTGCCAATTATTACGATACAGATTCCGACTGGCTGCGTAGTTTCTTGTTTGTTTGTTGTTGGTGTCAATGTTTACGGGCAAGAGTCTACACAACAAACCTAAGCGAGCGACGAAATGCCAAACAATGATGCTCTGCACATTGCGCACCACTGAGTTTCTGCAATCCTTAGCCTTCTAATTTCCTAGCTCTTGTTAAAGATTTTAGCGCTAACTCCATGGACAATCACCCTGGAGAACGGTAACAACTTGCTAGTACCCGGGAAATTTCTACTTGAGAATAATGGAAGAATTGTCTGATGAAGTTCCATTTCATAAGTTTTATATCCAATTGCAGCAGAATGATTCTGCTTAGTTTTCGGTAGAAAGAGCACTTTTACTGGTCTGGCACCAGGATTCGGTAAAGCAGTGCTTCAACACATTACAGTAAGGCTGAATTTCAACGTTTGGAGGATGTTCTGCATCCGCATTCTTAATTCCACTGGTTTCTCATTATCGTTAGCTCTGTGCCTGCTGTCCCTTTAAGAGGCCCACTCACAGAATTCAGTTCCAAAAGTGCTGATGGTTTAATAGCAGTATTCTTATCTATATACAATCCCCTTGCTGAAATGCAGTACAATCTCACTACATAACGCTTTATATCTTTTACAACTGGCAAATCTTTGCGGTTTTTGCCCCCTCAACTAGCATTCCCCTACGCTCAGAACCCGCTCTCAGTATTCCCCTCCCCCATACTTTTACTCCCACTACTTCCACTCTGAATAGCCCCAAGAATCCCATCAACATACTGAGCACCACTCCACTTCTGATGCGTCAGTACATCCACTCCAAGCTCTTTCTCCCTCTCCTGAATCAGCTTCACATACGCCAGCATACCATCCTTCTTGAACTCCTTCGAAAGCTCTGCAGTAATCGTAGCAGTAGAATGCAGCCCTGCAAGGGAGATAAGCTGCAGGACGAAGCCATGCTTGGCGAGATCCCAGATGAACGATTTGAGTGAGTCTTCGGAGAATCCTTGGTCCATCCAGTTGAACGAGGGGCTGAGGTTGTAGACTAATTGCTTCCCAGGATGAGCTCCACGTATCTCTCCGGCAAAGCTGGCGGCTTTCTCTACACTGGGATCGGCGGTTTCGAGCCAGAGGAGGTCGGCGTAGGGGGCGAATTCGATGGCACGTTTTGTGGCTGCAGATAGGCCGGCTCGGTAGTGGTAGAAGCCCTCACGTGTGCGGGGGATGTCCCAGGAGAAAAAGATGGGTTCTTTGGTGTACCTGTTGGCCAATGTTCGCCGGCGAGAAAGGGGAAGGTTACGGTCCTGGGCAACCGCAGTGGTGTAAGCGTCAATGTGGGCTTGATTTGTACCTTCCGACTTCATTTGCGCCACGGCAGCTACAAGATAGTCGCCATGATCAGCGGACTATTCGTCACCGTCCCAACCGTCAATGATAAACATACTATCATCGAATGTCATGAGCTTATGATTCTTCACCCAATACCTTTCATACTTGTCAATTTCTTCACCATTGGCACCCTCGAGCTCCATCGCTTGCAGCGTCTCTGCCAGGGACTCAACGTCCTCGTTCACGCCAAGTATATATTCGTGGTCTCGGACATCAATCGTACTGCTTAGTAGCTTGCCCGATTCTGAGTCGGTCCGCGCGATTACAAGATTCTCGCAACCCATCAGATCCCATTGGAACCTAGTTGCAACCAGGCGGTTGATATGCTCGCCCACGGGTATAAGAACTTTGCCTGCGAGATGGCCGCATTTTTTCCCGCCGTGAAGCTGATCCTCAAAATGGACAGCTGCGGCGCCGTTCTCGGCGAAGAGTTTGGCCAGCTTCATTACAGCTGTGAGACCTCCGTGTCCTGTATCTCCATCTGCAATAATTGGCCGCATGTAGTCGATGCAGGGCGTCTGCACCCTCGTTTCTTCGCTCATTTTTCTTCTCGCATCCCAATTCTTCCGATCATGCATCTGCTGTGCCTTGAAAAGTCGCTGCACCTGGTTAGGTACCGTGTCGTATGGATAGTCGCCAAAGTCCGGAGATACTTCGTTGGTAGTAGTGAGCACGGAGGAGCAAGCCCAGCCAGAAATGTAGAGTACCTCCTGATTAGCAGCCTGCTGCGTCATCTGCACTGGGTCAATGGCGCCCACTAGCACAACCTCAGCGATTCTTTCTTTGGGATTTTTATTGTGACTGCAGCTCACTTGTATGCACAGGCTCCCCAGCCGCTGCTCTTTCTTGAAATAGATTAAACAGTTTTCTTGCCATCAATGAGCTTGGGTATGTTTGCTGCAGCGTTCCCCTCTTGCTGACTACATCCTCTGCCGAGTATGGTCTCTTAATGCATTTGTATCTCGATGAGCCCCACCATTGCTCTACGTCCGTGACCTGTTGATCGAAGAGGGCATCTTCTGCAGAGCCGGATTTCTTGGCTGTAGGGAGAAGTTGGTAGGAGTCAGAGGGCAAGGTAGTGGAGACTGGAGGTTGGACGCTGGGTAGCTGGGTAGCCATCGTTCTGACAGAGAACGGTGGTCGAAGGCGAGGGACTGTGGCTGGGCCTGTGCGCCTCATAGGAAGGCATCGAGCCCTTACTATACGTCGTATCATCGGAGTCTGAAGTGAGCGAATTAGTAAACAAGGCTTCAGTCGATTTAGTAAATATGGGGGAGCGAGGAATTGGAAAAGAGTCCAGTGTGGTCAGCCAAGCAACCTTACCTGAACCTGCTACATGGCATATTTGATCTCTTGTTAAAGTCAATGGCTCCTGGATCGAGATAATTCCCGGTACGAATACCAGTCGTTGCTGGCAAGAGGTGGTGGTTCTGTATTGATTCTCCATTCCTTCTAGCCGAGGTCCGCCTGCCCGCAGAAAAGCGTCATTTAATAGATATATACCTGTCAAGGAGGAACCACTATGATTTTGACAGCTCCTTCTTACTGCTGTAAATGTCAAATGATCTTCTCAAGTTTCGTGAATGACTCCCGGGTGGTATAGAACATATTGAGAGGCAATTGAGACGACAAGACCCTGTTCGTGTCCCGCAATCTTTGGGGCAAGCATGCTCTCCACCACACGGGCAGCTCCACGAGCAGCTCGTTTATCACAGGTGTGTTCACCCTGAAACAAGAGCAATCCGATATTAATATCAGCTCTGTCAGCGTAGGGTCATATCTACTGTTACGCAATCACTACGAACCTACTCCTCCGCGTCCGAGCCCGATCTCAAAACCACCCTCAAAGAAATCATTCCGGCAAAGCGAGAGCTGCTGAAAAGAGTCAGAAATCATGCGGAAAAGAAAATTGGGGACATCAAGGTGGAGAACACACTTGGGGGCATGAGGTGAGATTTCTCGTAAACGAATACTACAGCGTTGTCTGACAGCCGCTGTACAGAGGGCTGAAAGCAATGGTTTGGGAAGGATCAGTCCTTGATGCTAATGAGGGGATTCGCTTCCACGGCAAAAGCATAGCCGATTGCCAGGCAGTGCTTCCCAAGGGTACCACTGGCACGGAAATGCTCCCCGAAGCCATGTTCTGGCTACTGCTCACAAGCCAAGTCCCATCAACATCACAGATCCGTGCATTCTCGAGAGAATTAGCAGAAAAATCTGCGCTCCCAAGCTTCGTCGAACACATGCTTGATAGCTTTCCAGAAGATTTGCATCCTATGACCCAATTTGCCTGTGCCGTCTCTACCCTAAACCATACCTCTGTCTTCGCCAAAGCCTACGAGAAGGGAATAAGTAAGACCGACTACTGGGAGTCCACATTTGACGACAGCATCTCGCTTCTTGCCAAACTTCCTACTATCGCCGCCAAGATCTATCAGAACAGCTATAGAGGCAGAGGCTCATTACCAGCCAAGGTAGACCCAGAGCAAGATTGGGCGTACAACTTTGCAGCTATGCTGGGCAAAGGCGGCAAAGAGAATGAGAACTTCCAGGATCTGCTGCGACTGTACCTAGCTCTGCACGGTGATCATGAGGGCGGTAATGTCTCAGCCCACACCACCCATCTCGTCGGCAGTGCCCTGAGTGACCCATTCCTAAGCTACAGCGCTGGCCTGCAAGGTCTCGCAGGACCACTACACGGGTAACTCCCGATCCAGCCCCTCTTTCCCCCACCATTAAACAAAGCTAACGTTATCTCCGTCCCACAGCCTCGCCGCTCAAGAAGTCCTCCGCTGGATTCTGAAAATGCAATCCCACATCAGCACCTCTTTCACCGACTCAGACATAAAATCCTACCTCTGGTCAACCCTCAAATCCGGCCAAGTAGTCCCCGGCTACGGGCACGCCGTACTCCGCAGGCCCGATCCCCGCTTCGAAGCCCTGATGAACTTCGCTTCATCACACCCGGAAATAGCTAAGGATCCCGTCTTCCAGCTTGTAAAGCGGAACTCTGAAATTGCCCCGGAAGTGCTGAAGGAACATGGCAAGACCAAGAATCCGTTCCCAAATGTCGATAGTAGTTCAGGGGTGCTGTTCCATCATTATGGCTTCCATGAGACGTTGTATTATACGGCGACGTTTGGGGTAAGTCGGGGTTTAGGCCCGTTGGCGCAGTTGATTTGGGATAGGGCGTTGGGACTACCGATTGAGCGGCCGAAGAGTATAAATCTTGAAGGATTGTTGAAGCTGGCTGAGGTAGCGTGATTAGAATGAGTGGGGAATGTTGCATCCACGGACGATGATGTGATCAATGTACATAGCCATGCGTAATGCCATGCAGAACGATTTCAGTAATTGTAAGACACGTGTATAACATCTTATATTTTGGAGATTCTAAATAAGCTTTTTAGCAAATGCTAGGTAGGGTATGGACATGAAAGGTGGATAGCTTTTCCACTTACATGACCTCACACATGGATGGCCTTTTCCCAAAGGCGTAAAATGATTTACACACGTGCACTTTACCCATATCTTTCAAGTGATGAAAACGCTCAAATCGACACAAACAATGCAAGTATCAAGACCCACAAATGGAGGAGGTGCATCCAATCAGAATTTCATGCCACCTCCACTCGATATTGCTTCCAGGGGGATTCCTTCGAATTCACCGTAGCCGAGGGCCAGGTTCATGTTCTTCAAAGAAGGCTTTAGTGATTGATATCTCTGAGTCAGAGGGAGGCAATGAGGTGGTATCTTACCTGCAGCGCTTGCGTAGCCGCTCCCTTCAGTAAGTTGTCGATAGTTGCATTAACTACTACTCTCTTCCCAGAGCTGTGCACGCCAAAGCCGCCGACTTCTATACCGTGCGTGCCCGCTATGTTTTTCACCAGCGGGCTTTCGCCTATGACCTTAACCAGGGGCTCGCCCTCGTATCTCTCCTGGTACAGATTCCGGATATCTCGTGATGTAACGGTCTTGTTCAGTGGTATGTTAATTGAATGATGGATACCCTGGAACCATACCGCCACATGGGGGATGAAAGCAACTTCTTTACCCAGTTGGGTGGCTATTTCTCGTTCGTGTATGTGGTCGGTGAGGGAATAGGGTATTATATTATTGGTTAGATTCTCCACGTTATTCTTAGGAGATGGTTTTGTTCCTGCCCCTGAATAGCCCGAGACGCCCATTATCACGGGGTAGGAATTTGGGTCTATGTAGGGTATTAAAGGTGCAATGCCGATCTGAGCGGCCGTTGCGTAGCAGCCTGGGTTTGATATTCGTGTGGACTTGGCTATCTTTGAACGGTCGACGAGCTCTGGTAATCCGTAGGTCCAGTCTGGATCGAAACGATAGTCTGCAGAAAGATCGATGATCAGGTATTCTTTGTTTCCATTTTCCTGGATTGCATCGACCCATGGCTTCGCTACTCCGTTGGGGAGCGCCATAACCCAGCAGTCAATATCGGGCATCTTGCGTACGTCCTCCACACTAAGATTCTCATAGAAAATATCGCGTTTGTCATAGCCTTTCAACTTTTGACCTGCTAGTTCTCGTGATGAGACATGACGGAGATCCATGTTGGGGTGTGCGTTAAGGAGGTTTATGAGAGCTTGACCTGTGTAACCACGTGCACCAATTAGAGCTACCTTTGCAGGTCTGGGATTCGAGGAATTTTTGACGCCGTACGGTGGATTCGGGTTTGTGGTCGTGGCATAGGATCGCGAAGCGGTCTGCGTCGGTCGTTGCCATGAGTGTCTCGAGTTTCGGAAGACATCCGAGGACAATGCTCTGCTTAATGTGGAGTGAGCTCGAGCCTGTTGGGCATTTCCAGACAGACCGGACAAATTCATTGCCACCCTCGCAGCTTTCTGGAGCTTCGATTCAAGGTTGATATCACCAAACATCTCTCGACCGTGAGCTGTAAATTCGCTCATCAATTCCTTAACCTCATCACCACTCTCGATCCCTGTCCAGAAGAGGACCTCATCATCACGGGTCAAGCTGCCACTAGCTTTATCGAAAAACCATGTAAGGTTCTCGTCCTCATGCTTGACAGTCCACATGAGCTTGGGAAAGTCCTTTTTGATGCTCGCAAAGACATTGTCTGACACATTGGTGAGCCATCCCGACTTCGTTATGGTGAAAGTTGCTAGCTGCGCGATTGAAGCTCCATCAGTCGGTGGTAACACGATGGCTAGGGCCTCCATGGGTTCATCAAAATAGCATCGGAATTCTCGTTGCCCAAGGAACTCCACATATTTGTCAACCGTCGCTCTCGCGTCAAGCGCTTGTCGATCACGGAGTAATCCTTCTTTGAAAGCCTCTAGATCTTCGAATTGAGAAAGCGAGGCATTGATATGAACTTTGTTACCCCGACGAATCAGAGTGCCGGCGCCAGTGTCTGTAAACAGCTCTTTCTGGAGGTCAGACGGGTGTATTATGGCCACGCTTGATGATCTTGGTAGCTGAGACAAGAGCTCGTTCATCTCCTTGATCTTTAGCCGAGTCCCATGTCGCACCCACCAATGCCTCCCAGACATCAAGTCCTCGTATTCCTCGTCCAAGTTAATGGCAGATATCTTTTCCTTGGTCTCGCCGTTGTAGAGCCCGCCTTTCTCGGACAAGTATACAATCTTAAGAGGTTGCAAAGCCCGCGCTAGTTCTCCTGCAGCTACATCTGCATTCACATTGAGAACCTGGCCGTCATGAGATTCAGCCATTGATGTTAGAATAGGAAGGCATCGAGCCCGGATGCTGGCTTCTATCGGATCTTTGTTGACATGTGTGATCTTCCCCACCTTGTCATACAGATCCTTGTTCAGGTACTCGGCAGTGAACACACCAGATGTCATGGGCCGGGCCCTGACACCAAGGTCCTCAAGGCTCTCAGCGAGCTTCAAGTTTTCATGCAAAAACAAAGATCGCGCAATGCTAAGCGTCTTTCCATCCGTTATTCGTATTCCCCCTTCGAATTGTGGTTCCACACCTGAATCTTCAAGGATTTGGTTGAGCTGAGGTCCTGCGCCGTGCACTACAACCGGGAAAAGACCGATGTTATATAGGAAAGCTAGACTTGATGTTAATGCAGACAAATGATCTTCTAAGCATTAGTGTGTAACCCTCCTGTTGATACGTTGCTGGCACTCGCCTGTAAGGATGGCCCCCCCAACCTTGATCACCGCAAATTGCTGACTGGAAACACTGCTGAAATGGTTAAGATATTGTTGGACTTCTCGCTTCGACCCAATGTTGCTTAGGAGTTGCACGACTGTGGAGCGTATAGAGAAGGACGAGTCTGCAGGGGAGGCGTAGTGACGGCGCGAGGTCCAGGAAGCAGGAAGGATGGTCCGTAGAAGACATCGCGGAGCATGCCCCCTCGCCAGCCAGCAGCCTCGAACCGTGACAGCAGTAGAGGAGCGGAGGGAGAGCATACTGACTGCTAAAGGAACGGCATGCGGCTGTTGCGGTACTCTGGTATATGGAGGACGGGGAAGAGGAAGGTTCACGGTTCGCTTGATTCAAGAGCAATTAGCAGACTTCGAAGGGCTGACGGGGCTTTTTTTAATTTCAGCGCATAAACAGAAAGGGCTTGAACGTTTAGCAGTGGATGATCAGTGTTGCAGAATCGATTGAGTGAAATTGAGAATTTTCAAAACCCCTCCGTGAATTGAGAGTCCATCCCCGCAGGCTTGGCATTCCTGTACTCGTAGGGCTGGATTTCTCAGCTCCTCTTTTACATAACGCTCCCTATGTCTCCTCCAATACTTCTCTATGATCATTTCAAAGTCTTCTCGCACATATAAATTCGCTGCAGACTTAACAACCATGCCCAATAGATCATGTTTCTTAATGCGCTTTACCAAAGGCGGAAACGCCAGCGCCTCTCATTATCACTGAGGTTGCTGCCGTTTTGATCCAAGCGCTTGGTAAACGGTCTCCGTTGCTATGACTTCGGCGTGACTTTTCATGTAAAACGGCCTCATTAAAGCTGACCTGCTCGCAGCTCCGGAAAGTTCAATAGTGTTGCTGGCTCTCGAAGTAAAAGAAATGTAGCACAGAGGTTAGCAAGTCGCGAGAATCCCAGCCAGAAGGACAAGACCACGCCGTGAGTTGGCTATCTGCGCGACAAATGTCGCGATACAGCTCTGCCATAAGCTCGTATGGAAAAATTTTCGGCTCTCGAGAGATTTGCGTTCATTGCGACCTTTCGATCGACATGGACGAAGCTGTCGCGGTGGAACTCATACGGACGTCAATGACGTGTTCCATGTCCTCAAGATCAATCCTTCGTTCAGGTGGGAGGGGACCACCTGACTCGTTCTGCAATAACACATGGGGAGGCGCTATGTGACATATAGGTAAAACTTATGGGACGAAATATCATGTACTCAATCAATTGAAGATAATCCTACATTATCCGCGCTGGGCCCCAAACCCCCCGCGTCTGGCCAGGTTGCATCGCTGATTGGGAGTATTATCCACGCTGTTCGCTATACCGAAGGTCGACTATCTTCTCTTGGACCTTTTGCAACAGTTCACGACCTCCGCCTGCCACTTGTAGCATGATTGAGAGAAATGATAAGGAACAAACTCACGGTGGATAAAATTATCCGAACACTCTCCCAAAATTGACATCCAAAACATCTCGCAAGAAGAATGCTTTGATCTATATTTGAGCCCTATTAGCCTAGACAGTTGCTATTTAATAATTAACAAAACCTATTTTAGTCAATATCATTGTAGACTGAAGCTGTGAAAAGTTGTGTGGTAACGTTGGTTGTCCGAATTTTTCTGTCACCCGCGATCTAACCCCTTGATAGCGTTGCTTCCTGTTTCATACTTTCCGCATAAATTCCTTGTTCTGTATAACTAGTTGTTCTCAGCCTATAGATCTGTTGTGCGCGATCGTGAGTTGGTGTTTCGCAGTTTCCGCATTTCAATATACCATGTGGCTTATATCAATCAAATACTTCAACCTTCACCGCTGTTTTCAAAGACGTTTTCCTGAGCGCATTCCAAGCGGATCAAATATCATAATGCATAATCGAATGTAGAACATCAACATCTTTGCCAGCCGAAAAACTCCTACGTGAATCCCAATATGCAGTTTCCATGGCTTACCACAGCCCTCTCTAAAATCGGGTCCAGTCCAGCCTCCCCGGCACGCGTAGAAGTCCCATTAAATTTGACTTTTCTTTGCGTTTCCCATACTAACTTCGAGAAGCCAGCACCCGATAACCTCCTTCTCCACGTTGCCATCGGCTCCAAACCCTGTGTTCGCCCTCATGGCGCTCATCTTCTTCTACCTTTGTTAATTGGCCTGCTCCAGCGCCCCTGCAGCTACGTAATTCGACGCCCAGCCTCAATTTTCAGTCCTTATCGGCCATAAGGATTGCGGAAAGGTGTCTCTGTCTTAATGGGTTGTTGAAAGGCTATCCCTTAAGTGGCTGACGTCCACCTTTCAGGGG
>QKZZ01001400.1:0-11767 GCA_003521265.1 Cetradonia linearis
AAGATTTTGGTGGGGTTTGTGGGGATCGGCAGCCGGCCCTTGGCTCATTATTAAATACCATCTCGAAAGTAACAAGACATTGCGCAGTTCCATGTCTGGGTAGACCCTTAAGCAAGAGTGGCACTCTTCTTATATGGAGTATCTAAAATGGTTTCGGTGCCTATGTAGCCGTGTTCTCGACGGGTTGACACCTACTTGGACGGCGGATAGGGCTGAAGCCCAGATGATCGTCAACCCGCCCTAAAGGCGCCCTAGAGACCCTCCCCTAAGCGACGAAGACAGCACCCGGAAACTTCCGATTTAGGGAGTAAAGTCCCGGTCTCCGGGGGCGCTCTAGGCTTCAGCCCTAGGAGCGTCTAACTAGCGGGTGAACCCTTCTAAACTCGTTTGGTCGAGTGCGGAGAAGGCTTGCCGATGCAAACCGAGACCGAACAATGTCTCCGCAAAACAACCTAAGCTACAAGATCCTTCTGACCTGCTAACACTAACTCAAGAGTTGGTCGCTGTATATTCGTTATGTCAGGGCCTCATGTTTCTCGAGCACTGACGAACACTACTCGACAAATTGGTCGTTCGCGGCCAAGACTTCTACAATTGAACGTCAAGCGGGCAGCTTCGACGAAGCATCCACAAGGCTTTGTACCGCCTACTGCTGAAGACTTAACGGAGCTAAGAGAACGAGTCCAAGATTTTACGAGTGAGCTACTTCGTAGCGCTGATTAGGACTATGTGGTGACTGAGATAGCCCGCAGGACGAGAGATACCTGAAGAAGTTGCTGCAAAGACAGACCGCGAAAATGAATTCCCAGCGCACATGTGGAGGAAGTTTGGAGAGGCAGGGTACATCGTTTCAAGAATTTGATACGGAATAAGCGCTCATCGACCGCTAGCTTTCTGGGAATTACCGCAGATGAGGACTATGGAGGTCTGGCAATGGGATATCAAGCGCATTGCATAGTCATGGAAGAGATTAGCAAAGCCTCAGGTTCGCTCGCTACAACATAAGAAAGAAGATAAAGGTATCTGATCTCCTCAGGCAGTATCGGACTATCATACGCCGCACACTCTCAGCTCTGCATCAATCAACTATGTTTGAACGGAAACAAAAATCAGAAAGAGAGGTTTCTCCCAGGCTTAATCTCAGGAAAGAAGATTGGCGCACTAGCTATGTCAGAGCACTCAGCTGGCTCGGACGTAGTGAGCATGAAGACAGCAGCTAAAGCCGTCGACGGTGGATATGTGCTCAATGGCACCAAGATGTGGATTACCAACGTGGGCTTCCGCACCCACTTACGGGTTCCAACAAGCGAGGCTAAGCAATGTAATTTAGGGCCCCGATGCAGACTACATAGTCGTCTATGCAAAGACAGAACCAGACAAAGACTCCAAAGGCATCACAGCCTTTATAGTCGACAGCACCACCAAAGGATTCTCTTGCGCCCGCAAACTTGACAAACTCGGCATGCGCGGCTCTAACACCGGTGAACTGGTCTTCGAAGACGTCTTCGTCCCGCAGGAGAACATACTCGGGGATCTAAACCACGGCGTGCGTGTCCTGATGGAGGGGCTAGACATAGAAAGGCTTGTGCTCAGTGCTGGCCCATTAGGGTTTGCGTTCTCCAACTCCACAATTTCTAAAACCCTTCCTTGGCTGACACAAGATTTATTTGAATAGCATCATGGCGGCCGCCCTCTCCCTCGTCCTCCCTTACACCCATACTCGCACCCAATTCTCTACCCCAATCGCCCACAACCAACTCATCCAAGCCAAGCTCGCGGACATGTACACCAAATATCGCGCCTCTAGCGCCTACATCTACAGCGTTGCTGCCGCTCTCGACTTTCACCACTCAGATCCCGAGAATAGGCCCAATACGAAAGATTGCGCGGGAGTGATATTGTATGCGGCGGAAAGGGCAACGGAGTGTGCACTTGATGCGATTCAGTTGATGGGCGGGATGGGTTATGTGAATGAGGTGAGCGCGGGGAGGCTGTTGAGGGATACGAAGTTGTATGAGATTGGGGCGGGGACGAGTGAGGTTAGGAGGATGGTTATTGGAAGGGCTTTCAATAGGGAGTATGCACAAAGATGAGATTCTAGCAGCACAGACGTTGGAGGTTTGGTTGGAACATTGGCATTGCAGAGGCCTATTTGATAGTTCATTTTTATGAGCGACTCTGGTGTCTACATATGCCCCGTGCCCGCGCATGATGAGCCCAGAAGCGAGGGTTGATGGTTCTAGCCACGATATGTACTTTTTTACCGAGCATTGGTTGAGCAGGAAAGTGACGACCGGCAATCCATTTTTTGGAGCGAGAAGCCGCGATAGGTCGTAAGAGAAGGCAAGTATCGAACCGGTTTCGCCTTCACCTTGTCCTACGTGTTGTTCGCCGGGTGGGAGGTTGCTTTACTCAATGAGCACTGGCTTCTACTCCTTTCCCCCGGGCAGTCTCTGGGCGTTTGAATGATGGCATGGCCAATTGATCATCACCAGAGTCGCTTGCTCTGCGTTTCCTACTCATTGGTGTCGATCTATTTGTTCTATTGGCAAGCAGTTGTTTGGAGCTTTCAGAATTTAACATCGTCTTTTTTTTGGGTCGTCCAGGCCCTTTCTTCGGAGCTGGTTGATCGTCTTCGTCATTATCAGGGATATCTTTGATATTTCTCTTCCGCCCAGACAACTTGATGTCTTCGATACTCCTAGAGACCAGGTCTGAATGGGAAATACCTAGCCTCATGCCGTTCACTACCGGAGCTTCATGTTCGGGTATAGGTGGGATGTTCCTACTTCTCGATAGGAGGCCTAAAGGCTTCTGGAGAGTTGTGGGAGGCGGCGTGGTTCTGTGATAAGAGTCTTAAATAGGGGTTGCCTATCACAACGGCTGTTGGTTGTTGGCTCCCTCTAATCTGAGTCGATTTCGACTTGCGTTGTAAGGCATCGTGGTTGGGTTGAATTCTGAAGCGCTCCCTCCAGTCTTTGAGGAGCGAGACCTTTTCTCCTTGTCCCTCATTTACAATGGGCTCTAATGGGGGGCCCGAGTAGGTTCCCCTTCGACTTCCAAATCACCGTTGGAACAATAGTAGACTCATTCCGTGAAAACTCTGGTATGGACTTCTTTGGTGCCCACTTCGTCTGCCTTTTCTTTAAGCCCCCATTGACGCCATCAGCGTCTTCCTTGTCACCATTACCGTACTTCCTCTTTTTCGGTGGATCATAGTCCCAGTACTCGTCGGCATTGTAGTCCCAGTCGCTTGGGACTGTGTCGAAGTCTGAGTCGTAATCTATTAACAAGGGCGAGGGCATTGTATGTATTGCACCAATTTTTAAGCCACAGAACCTCTCATGATCCCCTACCCAAGAAGGTAATTTAAGAGGAAGAATAAGTTACTTTTGATTAAATAAAATGTTAATAAAGGTAAGCTGCATTAAACCAATTAGTAAAATTGTCTGTAAGTAATAAACAGCTGCCAAGAAGTCGGAAGAGTTTTCGCGGCTTGCAGCGGCAATGGTTCGTCACTTCCCCAGATCTAAACCCTACAAGGCCTGAGATTATCTATGCCAACGTTCACCATGTAGAGACGTTGTTGGATTGCTGGTGCTATGTACTGCAGCAATGACTGCCTGAATGAGCTAAGATTCTACTATGTCGCTCCGGCGATCTGTCCGTAACCCTAGCCTTCTAGGCTTTTCAACTTCTAATGCTTCACCTTGGAAGAGAAGATACACATCAGTGTCTACCACTCAAACTTTGATTCCGAACCAGCCTCTGACGTCGATTCTGATAGCCAATCGTGGAGAGATAGCCTTGTGAGTGGTGCCCTCATCTGACGAGTGCCATTCATACTGAAAGTGCGAAGACGTGTTGGTAAAACGGCCTCTCACTATGGCATCAAAACGACGACTATCTACACAGATCCGGACGCGAGATCACAGCATGCGCTAAGTTCTCCGTTCGCCATTAATTTAGGGAAGCCTTCGGGATATCTTGATGGCGATCTCATAATTAAGACTGCTAAGCAGCAGGGATGCGTAGGCATCCATCCCGGATATGGATTCGTATGTTTACCGTACGGTATGGCTCTGGTGTGATTTGGCTGAAAGGCTTCTAGCTAAGTGAAAATTCCGTATTTGCCCGGAAATGTACCAATGCAGGACTGGTCTTTATTGGACCAACATGGCAGGCTATGGAAGCGATGGGAAACAAAAGGTATAGTATCCTTCCACAAACTAATTTATTCTTTCCATGAATCTAAGATATTATAGCCGGTCAAAAGACATCATGACAGAGGCAGGCGTGCCTTGTATTCCAGGCTATCATGGTAGCAACCAGGACCCAAATTTCCTGAAATCAGAAGCAACAAAGATTGGCTTTCCTGTGCTCCTCAAGGCTGTGAATGGTGGCGGTGGGAAGGGCATGCGTATCGCAATGACAGAAGAGGTGTTTGATGATCAACTGAAATCTGCAAAGTCTGAAGCAATGAGTTCATTTGGTGACGATGTCATGCTCGTTGAAAAATACATTACGACGCCTCGCCATATCGAGGTCCAGATCTTCGCTGACAAACATGGCAACTGTATCACCCTTGGAGAGCGCGATTGTAGTATCCAAAGAAGGCATCAGAAAATCCTCGAAGAGTCGCCTGCACCTAATTTGGACGAAACAGTCCGGCAGGACATATGGGAAAAGGCGCGAGCCGCGGCATTAGCTGTTGGCTATGAAGGGGCGGGTACTGTAGAGTTCATCTTCGATAATGAGACTGGAGACTTTTTCTTTATGGAAATGAACACGCGACTGCAGGTCGAGCATCCCGTCACTGAAATGGTAACAGGGGAAGACCTGGTGCGGTGGCAGATCATTGTTGCGGATGGAGGCAAGCTTCCTCTCACACAGAGCGAGGTTGAAGCGAGAATAGCAGAGAGGGGACATGCTGTTGAAGCCAGGATATACGCCGAGAATCCTGAAATGTTTGTTCTCGTTACATCGCGCACGACGCACGCTAACAAAGTATTAGGAACTTCATCCCGGATTCGGGACAATTGATTCACATGCAGACACCCCCAACATCAGACACAGTACGCATAGATGCAGGCTTTGTTGCTGGTGACGAAGTATCTGCTCATTATGACCCAATGATAGCGAAATTGATAGTCGGTGGTCCTACAAGAACGACCGCGATACAGAAATTGCATGCCGCCTTAGAGAAATACGAAGTTGCTGGACTAGTCACCAATGTGGAGTTTTTGAAGAGAGTCTGCACGAACGCAGCGTTCTGTGGCGGTGACGTGGAGACAGGTTTCATCACGAAACAAAAAGAGAACCTCTTCGCAAAGGTTCAGATTGCTCCAGAAGTCTACGCGCAAGCCGCATTAGGATCATTCTTCCTCGGCGCTACGGCCCCACAATCTGATCGTGGCTCACTAAACATCCCTCAGTCTGGATTCATATCTACACCTCAAAATCGATCTTTCATCTTTGTGCCAAAAATTAATGACGGCAACACTGAGGTATTAGAAAAGTCGGTGCACCTGACACAATTAGGTACCGGTCTCTTCGACATCACAGTCGACAGGACCACATACCACTCAGTAACCAGCAGCTGGGACTCTCAAAACCGCATAGTCACATCATTCTTCCCGCACACAAGGCTCGAAACCCGCATGATAGACCACGAGGATAACCTCACTCTCTTCCAGCAAGGCGAACAATATCGGCTACAGTACGCGACGCCGAAATGGGTCGAGAAGGCCTTAGGTATTAAAGACACTGCTCATAGCGTCCTGGCTCCTATGCCGTGCAAGATCTTGAGGGTTGAGGCTAAAGCTGGGGATCGTATTAAGAAGGATCAAGTATTAGTAGTGATTGAGAGTATGAAGATGGAGACGGTGATCAGGAGCCCACAAGATGGGGTTATTGCCAGGGTTGTGCATCAGCAGGGTGTAGGTATTGCCTCTTGTTCGAAGGAATCTGCTAATTTCAATGTAGGAGTTGTGCAAGGCTGGGACTGCGCTGGTGGAATTCGAGAGTGTGGAAGATGCAAAGTAGCAAACTCGAGCAGATTGCGTTTAGGGCCAAACTTATGGACATCTCAATTGAGTAGATCAGCTTAGCTGATTTGTACCGGTCATGTAACGCAAACATCTACCATTAACCAACTTGCGAATGGGCAAGGTCAACACGCGTAAGGTACCTCCCATGTCAACACATACAATTCGAAGGGGTATAAATAAAACTAAAAAGCCACCTTTTGTACGCCAGGAACATGCAGTGATCGATCCCGGGAAGCTACGCATACCACCCCGAAGCACCAATATTGGCTTCTTCCTCGGACTGACGATGTGGAATAATGCTCTCTTTGATCCCGTAGAGATTGATGATATCTTCCCAGGTCTCAAAATCAAGATGAAAGACAGCTTGGTGTTTCGAGATGTTTTGCTCTTGAACCTCTTCTTTGGTCCGTGCTTCTGTGGCGTCTTTGTGAAGGCATTAGCTATGTAGTCTAAGAAAATTGGAAGCGTATGCACTTACGAAGAGTAGGCAACATGTTGCTATCATTTCCGAACCCCGCAGCGCCATCCCTAATCAAGAAACTCACGTAGAACAGATTCTCAACTGTTTGACCGAAAGATTTAGGGTTGATGACGAAGTGGAAGAAGGGAACACCTTCATCGTCGGCAACCCCGTGCTTCGTCATCAAAGCTCTTGTCTCCTCATCTGACAGATCGTCCGTCATCTCTGCATAGACTTTGTCTGGTCCCTCCGATTGTGTTTTGACCAAGAGCTCGCGTATATTCCGGCACAAGGTGGTCAGATTTGAATTCTCAACCTTCTCCATGTCTTGCACGTTCAGTTCTTCTGGGCGGACAGCATCCTTTGGATCTCGCTTTTGAAGTCGTTCACGACGCTGAGTTGCTTTGCGAGCTCTCTTTTGTACTGATAGTGGTCCGAGGAGGAACCCTGGCACTGGTGGGCGGACGTTATTCGGGAAACAAGCTTGATGACCTAGCCATTCCCAGTTGAACTCATCTCCTTCATCATATCCTTGAGCAGCCTCTTCGTCACTGTCGTCTTTGTCTCGCCTTCTCCGTTGGGCACCTCCCTCACCTGGAGAACGGCGCATGAAGGTGATACATTTTCCCACAAAATCGTCCACATTGATGCCTGTGGTTGAGTCGCCAAGATTGAGCTGCGTGGTCCTCTTTGCTGATAGATCTGCAGTAGACACGAGAAGTCGAGAGTCTAAAGTCGCGTCTGATGTTTGCTTCACAGACGAGAAGAGTGCATTGGCCTTTTTTATGGTAGAAAATAACCCCTTTGAGCCTGGTGCTAAGAACTCGGCACGGGAATCTGAACATCGTTGGTTAGTATCAGTTCATAAAACATCTTTCAAGCCAGGAACGTAGTATACCAGTCAACTCCTTAGACAAATCCCTAAAATCCTTTCGTAACGCGCGCCTCTCACTCATGCTCTGATCTGGGTCATAGTAACGGGAATCTCCAATGTCTGCTAGATGGTTCGCATGCGCGGCCTGTGTCGCATTGGGTTCCTCACGCTCGCTGAGTTTTCGGCGTTTATTTGAGCGAGGTACCTCATCTTCACCGGTAGCTGGCGACGGCAGGTGCGGAGATTGAAGTACCCGGCTCTTGCCTTTACCTTGTCGCGATCCCTCTGCCTGTGCTTGCCGGTTCTCTTTATCGGAGGAGAACGAGGCTGCGGGGGAAGGTGAAAGTGAGTCCACATTGAGATGTGTCCGGCTCTGTCGCGTCGAAGCATCGATTTCATCGCGTCTATCATCTTCGCCTTCATCGTCCGAGAGGATTGCACGACGTGCCATCGTGTTATGGACGTGTGGTGGAAGAAGGAGAAGAACGTTGAGCCGTTCGGTGTCTGCACAGGTGGTGCGTAACTTTCACTCAGAAAGTGTGATTTCCCAAGGTCGCAAACACGATAAACAATATCAGTCCATAGTATTTGTTTATTTGTAGAAAAAGGGTGAATTCTAGATTGAGCAGTGTCAGAATTGGAAGGTACGCGGTAGTCACGGGAATTTTAGCGCCTGTTTCAGCCTTATCGCTATAGCTGCCTAAGGTAGACTGGACATGCTCGACAGGTAGATGGCATCTGAGCAGCCCTCTTCACTCGTGGGCTTTTCGTCAAGTCATGGAAGAGTACACTTTTGCGAATTCCAGTGCTCTTGACTTCCCTGTCAATGTGAGAATGTTGGTCCCAAAATGGAGAGCTCTTGATCTTCTTTGCTGACACGAAGCTCCAGAGACAGCTTAGAAGGACCATACAACCCCCCACCTTTCTCGACGTTATTGCAAAGAGCTGACCTAAGGCATATCGGGTCGAACACTAGGTATATGGCAAAGTAGCAACGTCAATTACACAGAGAGCTAAGACGAACAGCCCAACCTCCGACCTTTATGTCACTGTACAACTATGGGCGGACTCGAAGCCGTTGACGGTGCCGGTACAGACGGCTTACAAGTCCTTCAAGAAAGCACGGAAATGGGATGAATGGCTAGAGCTTCCCATCACTATATCAACCCTCCCTCAAAGTTCCCAACTAGCAATTACAGTGTGGGATATATCACCTACCGGCGGACCTGAAGCGAAAGGTCACGCGGTCCCATTCGGAGGCACTACTATATCGCTTTTTGACCAGGACAATACACTACAAAAGGGTCGACAGAAGTGCCGGCTACATCGTCATAAAGCAGCGGATGGATTCTCGTCATCCACCACTCCTGCTGTTCCTCCACCTCGGCGGAACAGGGATACAAATTGTGCCAGCAATGGTCACGTTACTTCACCGGAAGAAAACGAGCTTGATAGACTAGAGAAGCTATTCAAGAAACATGAAATGGGCGAGATCCATCGCGTGGACTGGCTAGATACACTGGTATTCAAAGCTGTCGCGAAGCAAAGACAGCAAGTGGAAGCTGCAGCAAAGGTTTCTTTGAGAGCTAGACGGAGGGTCTCATCTTCCAAGAAGAAGGCCGACGATACGAATAAAGATGTATCCACCAAACCCGAGGCCGAAGACAACGAATTGGACTCCGAGGAAGAAGAAGAAGATAAATACACCCTCCTCATCGACTTCCCCCGCTTCGATTTCCCCATTGTCTTCACAGACCACGAATACGCCCCTCCTCCAATCTCCTCCCTAGCCCAAAACACCCCATTTACAGGCAACGCCAAACTCAAACCGCCCCCCGAAGTCCAACTCGGTCCCGGCATAAACGGCACCGGAAATGGTCTAGGCGACGACGATGAGAATGCTCCCCCCTTAATCCGCATCTATGACCCCGAAGTAGGCGCCAAAGACAACCCAGCAGAAAGCAAGCACAGGCGCCTCGTCCGAAGTCACAGGACCGGCGTCCTAGACCGAGATCTCAAACCCAATGCCAAGATCCGAGACGAACTCAACACCATACTGTCATACGGTCCAACCCAAGAGCTGAACCCCGAAGAGAAAGACCTAGTCTGGAAATTCAGACACCATCTAACGCGCGACAAGCGCGCATTAACAAAATTCGTGAAATCAGTCGCATGGAACGACACAAGCGAAGCCCGTCAAGCCGTGTCCCTCCTCCCAAAATGGACAGAAATAGACGTCGACGACGCTCTGGAGCTATTAGGTCCCACATTCGACAACCCAGAAGTGCGAGCATACGCCGTCAATCGTCTAGAAGAATCCAGCGACGACGAACTATTACTTTACCTCCTCCAACTAGTGCAAGCCCTGAAATTCGAAAAAATCTCCTCCGAGGCCCAAAACGGGAGTACTCAAGATTCATCCCTGGCCCGATTCCTCATCAAGCGCGCAACAAAGGACCTTATGCTTGGCAATTTCCTCCACTGGTACCTAATGGTCGAATGCGATGACCGCAGCCCCGATCAAATAAAAGAACACCGCAAGCTCTTCGCGAAAGTAGAATTCGACTTTATGACCGAACTGATGCAAATCCACGGGGGCCCAGAGCGACGGAAAACCCTGCTCCGTCAAGGCGAACTCATCACCGTCCTCTCCAAAATCTCAAAAGAAATCCGCTTCTCCCGCGAAGACCGCCCTCGCAAACAACAACGTCTAAAGAACTACCTCGCTGATCCAAAAAACGAATTAACAACCTTCGATCCACCGCTCCCTCTCCCACTAGATCCCAGCATCTCAATAATTGGCTGCTACCCCGAAGAATCCCTCGTCTTCAAATCCTCCCTCTACCCCCTCCTCATCCACTTCAAAACCTCTGATGGGAAAAAATACCCCATTATCTTCAAAACAGGCGACGACCTCCGTCAAGACCAGCTCGTAATTCAAGTCATAGCGCTCATGGACCGACTTCTCCGAAAAGAAAATCTGGATCTAAAACTCACACCCTACCGCATCCTCGCCACCAGCTCCAACGCCGGCGCCGTCCAATTTATCCCTTCCATGTCCCTCGCTGCGGCCTCCACAAAGTACAAGGGGAGTATACTCGCCTACCTTCGTGCCAATAATCCAGATAGGAGCGCTGACCTCGGCGTGCGTGCTTCGACTATGGATACATATGTTAAATCTTGCGCTGGATACTGCGTCATCACATATCTCTTAGGCGTAGGAGACCGTCATCTTGACAACCTCCTCCTCGCACCAGACGGGCACTTTTTCCATGCAGATTTCGGGTATATATTAGGCCGGGATCCCAAACCCTTCGCTCCACAGATGAAATTGTGTAAAGAGATGGTCGAAGGGATGGGCAGTTCTACCTCACCGCACTATGCGGCTTTCAAATCTTACTGCTTCACCGCGTACACCACTCTTCGCAAATCCTCGAACCTTATCCTGAATTTGTTCTCGTTGATGGTGGATGCGAATATTCCGGATATTAAAGTGGAGCCGCAGCGGGTAGTGGAGAAGGTGCGGGAGCGGTTCCATTTGGAGATGACCGAGGAGGGGGCAATGAGGCATTTCGAGGGGTTGATTATTGATAGTGTGGGGAGTATTTTCCCGGTTGTCATTGATACCATTCATAACATGATGCAAGGGTTGAGGGCTTAGGTGGTCGAGTGGCATGAATATGTTTGATAAGCTTAACGGGATACAGGTCTCGGAGTCATAGCTAGGTTGTTTAAACACGCTATGGGTCCTCGTAACAGTAGTCACTGCTCATCATTTTCCCGTTCTTCTTGAATCCGAGAAAAGTATAACGACAGATTTTGTAGATGACAATGGTCTCGACAGGTGGAAACCTCGCTCAGATCGAGCAGGAAACGACGATTCCTTTGCTCAATAGCTAGACAGTGACTTATTGAAATCACAGCACCTCTCGTTTCTCGGAGGATGGCGAATGCATGGTCATTTGGAGTGGTGAATAAGTCTATTATTGCTCAAGTAGAATAACGGACACCGACTCTCTTACCATTAGAATCGCCAAATAGACGCGGATATTTTGTGTGCAGGTGAGAACGTCCGATTTAATATTGTATCGACGCGTGAAATGTGGAAACGATCTAATTGTATTGACCGGTAATTTTTAGTTGCTTAGACTGCTGCCTAATACTATACCGCAAAGATCTGAACAGCAGCTGCGTCCTGGCATGACCGACTATGGAAGGCCTGTCTACCGCCGCGAGCGGTATAGCTGTAGTGTCTATCGCCGTTCAGCTGGCTATAAGTGTCAAACAGCTCTGCGATTTCTGGGACTCTATCAAAGAAGCGCCGGAAGATATCCGAGCAATTTCAATACCCCCATTAACATAATCTCGGCTTTTTTGGAGAAC
>QKZZ01001404.1:0-15080 GCA_003521265.1 Cetradonia linearis
AAGTCATCATAGAGCTCCTACTTCGATATTTCTGACACATTACTATTGCAGGAAGTGCTACAGAATCCATCAAAAGACTTTTAACATTTTTCCGTCAATTTCGTAATGCGCCTGCTCAGGTCCATGAATGGCTCACAATGCTCGAATCTTTGCGTTCAACTTTGTCCAGTCTGGAGCAATGTGGCCGAAACTTGGACCCAAGATACCACTTTTCGTCACACTTCCAGCAGAGGCTTCTCAGCTGTGTAACTCGGCTGCAGATTTGTACGAGGGAGGTTGCTAGGATTGATGCAGAGTTAGTAAAGGCGAGTTCTGATGGAAAGAAAAAGTGGGACCACAAAGCCAGGAGATCATGGGAAAGGGCCAAGTGGGCCATCGTCGGAGACCACAAAATGAAGAAGGTCATGAAGATAATGAATTTGTACCACTTCGAGTTTGTAATGGAACTTTTGAAGATGCTAGTGTAAGGCAGTGGCATCTATTCCCTATGTTTTCATAGGTAGAGAGCTGAAATTGTCAGCAGAACTATTGAACGCTCTCTCCCGCCGCCTCCAACTATGCCAGTCGTGTCCAGATTTGGCCCTTTGCAGCGGCAACACCCATCAGGATCAGGAGATCAGCCGGAGCTCCCTCCTCGGAGATTGGCCAGAACAGCCTCAAATTTGACCTTTCACTTCTTGGAGGGTACCGGGACTATATCAGCAGCAAATCCTCGTCCGAAATCCTCACCAGCAGCCGTTGAGTACAATCGCCTTGACACAGGGCCAGCTCCTGCTATCCCTGTACTCTGGTCGCACCAATTGGTAAAACCAGCTGTCTCATTTTATTGGAACATTTCGGCCTGCAGATTCATGATTCGAGCGGGCCCCGTAATAAAGTTGCGATCTGATCATTTTCGAAAGGCTCGGTCTGAAAGGTATCAGCAGATAGGATTTGGTCTGATCCTTTCAATTTATGTACCACAGCACTTTCGTCAAAGTCTTGGTCTGGCCATGTGCAATTTTCAAATGATGGTGATAAATCGAACAAGAAATACCCTGCACTGGAGTATGGGCTCCCCAAAGACAGTATCTCCGGATGCAGAAATCTTCAAAAGTGCAAGAGCCGGATTGAGTGGTAACGTCAAACGCTTGCTGAGCCTTGGTAAGGCCAGTGCAAAAGATACTACAATATTCGGCACTACCTTACTGCACTCAGCATCCAAGTCAGGTGACATGGAGCTAGTCTGCCTGCTCATCCAAGAAGGAGCCGATGTGAATGCTCAAGACGAGGATGGTGAGTCGCCGCTTCATGGCGCCATGGCAAGGAGCGACAACTATAATGTAGCAAGGACGTTGATCGAGAACGGCGCAGATTTGTCCAGTAAAGCCGTTGACGGTAAAACACCGCTCCATAACATTTTCAATAATACGATAAGCCAAGTGTTGATGAGGGACGATTGGCTCGAGAATATGCTGCCAGATTCTGAGGCCATGTCAATCACCCATTTCCTGGCTTGGAGCAGTAAAAGCACACCTGAGATCTTCCAACGTGGTCATTTGTATGATGATGCCGACATGTTGTCTGCCGACAGTTTTGGAAGAACTTGCTTGCATTTTGCTGCATCCAGAGGCAACTTGGGGGTGCTGTCTTACCTTGTAAGACGAGTCTCATCGGAAAATGTGGAAAAGAAGGATATCCAAGGCCGAACGCCTTTTCACTACGCTGCTGAAAGCAGCAGAGCAGCAGGAGTCATCGACACGCTTATGGGTAGGGGTTGCAATATCTATGCCGTGGACGATACAGGACGGACCGCCTTGCACTGGGCAGCGCGATGGAATAATTTCAAGGCAGTCAAGAAGCTGATAGCGATTGTTGGCGAGGGAACCCTGATCTTGTCTGATACAAATGGGCGAATGCCTTCGCAGGAGGTGTGCCAAAGAAGAGCACCGGCTCTTTACAAATATCTGAGAGACCTAGAGTCCTCCAGTGGATTGAGTACTGAGCAATCGAATATTACACGACTTCGGCGTGGTTGGGCAAGCCATGGTGATGATTTAGGATTCTCGCTCGTCCTGAAAATCGTTGGGATCTTGGCATTGATCTTCATGATACTTCTTGGGAATCCTGATTGAATTCTAAAGTGCTATATCCCAAGGCTAGTCTGGGACCTCCGTGGCCAAACAAAGATGCAATTTGTGCAGGAATTCAAAATAGCGTGCTCCCTTAGCACAGACTCTCCTGGCACATGCTCCCCTAGGGAGTACTCCCCACCTCCATTAATGGAGCAAATATGATATGGAGTACTTCCCCGGCACATACTCCCTTGGCGCACGTTCTTTCCTGGAGAATACCCTACCTTATTTTGGAGGAATATAACGTACTCTCCTGAAGAGTAGTTCCCCAATTTTGCGGAGACATGTAAAGGTAAGTACGGCCGACTTTGCAGATAAATATCTTCCAAGATGAGATTGATGTCGTTTAAATCTGGGGTTTCTGTCTGGCGGAGCGGAGGGGGATAGGGCGAGGGAGAAAAGAGATAGGGGGATACTCTGCCTGCTGGATTAAGTTCAAAGTTACAGTAGTGACTCGCGAATCCTTGTCTCCGTTATCATTACAAAGGATTGTCGAGCAATTGCCGTTTGGGAAATAATAAGCTTTGCTAATTATCAAGCAGAGCATTAGACGTGTCCCAATTGCTAGAGCTTGCATGCTCCCCCGTTGTTCTCGACTGATCCTCAATTCGCACAGCAATCCTGGCATTCGTCCCATTCTGGGGATCCCATGGGATTGTCTTGATAGTAAATTTTGGAGGCTGCGTAATCTTTGGAGTTGCAGGTCCCTGGTGATAGTGTATGCAAGGGTTGTGCAGAGGATGTGGGCGGATCAACCCAAATGATGGAGGGGTCGGCCGACGGAGCAGGAGGGCTACTCAATGGTGCAGGTGGTGTGTTACCCATAGGCGGAGAGTCAGACCCTGCGTCAAGTTCCTCGAGCTCATTGTAAAGCAGCTCGCTGCCTTACTGGATTAATTCGACCACTTTGTTTGCCAGCTAATGCTCCGCCGGCTTGCAAACTCAGGATATCTATTATCGTGGGCATAATGATTCATTGGTTCGCTGAATCCTCAATTCTAGACGTTGCATCTCACTGCCACTGCCAACGCTTGTTGGGGGCGACAGGGAGCATATAACCCGAATTTGAGATTAGTGACCGGTGTCACGAGTACCGTAGAGCCAATTAGGCTTGGAATAGTCTTAAGTATGGAGAAGTTACCGATATCAAATTTATATTGCTACATTTAGTCACACGTATTGTGTAATTGATGCCAAATCAAGCCTGTACAGCCACTTTTTCCAGCTCCTGCTGAGGTGTGAGTGCCTCACTCGAATCATTAATGAAGATCAAGACAGTTGGCAGTCTAGTTCTGGGTGCTTAGCGCAGCTGCTACTACGAAAACTATTCGCACAGCTCTTTATCTGCCGGCTGTCACTCTCAACGCTGGCCAAAATGAACAACTAATGGCTTAATTCTTGATTTTCCCCACTTGAGGAGAGAAGTCGAAAATGTCTGGTGTCCCCAAAAATTCAGTGTGACCTTTTGCCATCGCTCGGATGCGAAGTGGGGTGACTCGTTTCAGCTTGTCGTATGGGAGATACAAGTCTGTTGTACACCAACAGTCGGTCGTTAAATGTCTTCTCGCAGCACTTAAAACTGATCAGCTTCAGTCTCAAATTCAAGCTTTTACCATACCTTATGGTCCACCTATATATTCTCTATCAAGCGAAAATATATGGCGTAACAACACCGCACAACCACAAACTCCAAAGGGGAGTTGTGGTGATAATGGGCGCGCCTATTTCTAAGAAGATCTCTGGTTCACGGTGCCAATGTGCTACTTACAGACCCTATTTCAAAAGGAGACATGACAGCGCAAGTATAGCCTTCGCGACTGGCAGAAATTTTATATACCTCGCAACGGTGGTATTTCCCTCTACATCACCCCTTTCACGACAATGGACCGATCAGAAGAGCAACGACCAGCAAACGAGGAGGCGGCTGAGTTAGTGGCGATAGCCAAGGCCCAGTCAGCCACGAAGAAGCGATTGGTATCTTCCGGAGAAGGGGAGGAGTAAAGAAGTGACGAGACTGCCGTGGTTGAAGCGGTCACTGGCTAAAAGGAGTTGGCCAAGGCAGAGAAAAAGCATGTCCTTATATTCCCTCACACACGTCGTCTTTTTTCTGTTTTGCCGGGTGCCCTGCCGGAGCCCGAACATCTACCAGAAGCCTTGCATCGCTCGCCCTCTCACCCGCCCCCCAATTCTGCAGACACGCCCTCTTACCCAGATGATGTTGCTGTCGATCCCAGAGCTAACGATCTTCTGCATAGCTTCCTGAACGTCTACAACGGGCTGCCGCCCCATCTGAGCAACAGTCGTCCCACTGCAGATAAGCAGCCAACATCCGAGGTATTGAAGCAGATTTGAAAACGGCCTGACGGCCTTTGGGTCGCGCGAAAAGAGAAGAAAAGCCTTGCGGTGCCGAAGAAGACACTGGAAGCGCTGAAGAAGCAGGATCAGAAGGAGGAGGCCGAGCGTGACAAGGCAGCTAGAGAGGCGAAAGTCCCAGAGATAGAGGTGTTGAGTAAGGAGAGTAGTGATGTTATCCGATATCAACATTATGTTGAATGCAATGAAGGAAGAGAATCGGTCTGTTCAAATTTCACAGGGAGCTGGTTGATAAAAGAGACGAAAGTGACATTTGTGAGTTGTCGGCACCGAAGGATGACTGTATGGGTTCCATATGAGAGCGTGCATTGTGCATTCCAACATGATCGAGATTGAGACCGGAAATGACGATAATGGCATGCAAGATCTTATCTTGTAGCGTACTCGCCCTTGCGTAGTCGATACTTTGCTCTAGACCTCGAATGTTCTCTCTTCAATCGCATATTTTAATTCTGATTTGGAGGAGGGCTCGGTCTCCGAACCAAATCGAGTGAAAAGGGCTACAGGGGGTGTCCAAAGCTCTGTTCAGCCAGCGAGATATATATATAGCGATTTCCAAACATATAATCCACCTCTTTCGACTCTCTCTGAGATCCCCATCTAATCATCCGCTGTTACCCTTCCTGGTGCGATTCGCTTGCCATTCTAAAACCATGATCGATGATCCCGCCACATATCCAAACCTGACGGCTGAGGGAAACGTTTCTTGAGGTAAGTCCGCTTCTATTCACGGGATTATGGTCCTTGTATCCCCAGATTCTAGCTTGTATGGTTCACACTCGCACCCATCTACACTTCCTGTCAGCAACTTGCCCACCTATAACGAAAGAAAACCAAGACCTTAAAATTACTCGACGTAATTACTCATCATCATCCCATCCTAGATCCCACTTGAGATACTCCTTCATAGCCTTCGTGTGTTTCTTCTGGAACTCTGCCCTCTCCTCCATGAATTCTCGCGGAATCTTCTCCGCCTCGTCCATGCATATCGGGTATCCTTCCACCATATCAACGATCCTCTCCCACACCTCAGTGGGTAATCGATAGATTCGCGCGTTCTGGCGCCGTATCTCATCCGCCCACCAGTCCCTCCGCTGAGGAGGCACCATAGCCGTACTCATCATGCGGCGATTCGGGTCGATGAGATGCAGCTTGACACGACCTAGCTTGCTCGGGTCCTTGAGCTTGAAAGGTAGTAAGCGAGTCTAGAAGATATTGGGGTATGTTAAGACACAGCCCTCACGAAGCCCGATGTCGCCCATATTCTGAATCACAGGATCGCCTGATCCGGCACCTTAGATCTCGGGGGCAAAAGGTGGTTCTCGGATGCAGCCTTTTGCAAGGGAGGCCTCTTCGACGTGGACGCGGCGGCGAAAGGAGAGGCTTGCAGGTGTTGTGTTCTCGGAACTAGAGACGTATGTGGCTGTGGAGCAGATGCGTTCATTTCTTTGGTCTTGGGGGCGGTCAGGAGTGAGATTGGTTTCTTGAATGTGCAGAACGAATTGTAGCCCGATGTTCCAGAATTCTTTCTTCAAGTCTACGAATAACCAGTCATGATAGCGTCCTTGTGCATCGACGAAGTCACTAACGGCTCGCTGCTCTGGTGGACAAAAGTCGTCGACGTCCTTCTTAATCATGGGTTCGCGGCCTAGATCGGCGACGTGCAGCCGTACGTTCTCGTAGCTGGGAGCTTTGACAGCCATGATGGTGCGGTTGAATATAGGAATTGTCTTGTCAATGAAGGTCTTAAGAGTATTGTAGAAAACACGATGCTTTATTAGGTGTACGTTGTTGATGTAGCTGGTGATTCTGGAGCCGCGTTCGCCCCTATCGCCAAACGTGATCTCGAATGGTAAATACTGAAATCGTCAAGAGAATGCCATGTCATTCCGACATCTGCTACGTTCCTCAACAGGGCAGTCGCCTTCAGCCGGTTGGCGTGCCAGCTGTCCTTCGCCACTTCTTCTGATACAGTCCGATAGCTTTAATGGAGTTTCAAAGTGGAGTGTCCTTGTATGCTCCCAATTGAACGGGTATAGAAATGAATTTACTATGTCTGAGACCTCATCGGCACGGCTGGTCTGTCGAGAGGTTCTTCGAAGGCTTGCAGTTGCCTTTTCAAATTCGTCGTGAAAGCTTTTTGGGATGACAATATCGGATTTGAGCACGCCTCCGTCTATGGCCGGTACAATCTTTGATTGGACGTATTCAGACACATAATATTTGACTTCCTCAACACACCAGTCAGCCATGGACTTGGTCATGTCTCTCCCACTCATGATTTTCGCGCTTTTCCATTTGAACGTAAAACCTGGGTCGAAAATTGTTCGCTGCCATTCGTGCACGTCTGTAAGTTCATCCATCAGAGCCAACGTAGTCCGCTCGCGAACAGTGTAGCAATAATTTCTGTGCCGATGATCAGGTCCTGGGTAGGCCACAAAATACTTCGTGGGCAGACTCACGGACCCTCCGAAGCATCAAGCGCGGATAGCAATAATGTGTCCTCATCTAGTTGAAAGGACGGCTGGTATAGCACACTTCGCATGTCTGGCCATCTTAAAGGTAGGCAAAATCTAGGCACTGTGAATCCGGTTTGTTTGCGTGTTGCCATTGCAGCTAGAGACTGGGCCGACTTGGCCTAGAAAAGGTCGTAGATCACTACCAGAAGATTTGCCGTTTCTCTGTATAAACAACGAAGCAATCCTCAAGACCGCAAAAGGATCTTCAGGTGCTCGTGAACCACCATCATGCTCTTCGGATTTGCGTTGACATGTCGATGCGGCGTGAGCCACCATGGGCTTCGTGATCAGTCAACCAAGTCTAGGCTTCCACCAATCGATGACTTTACCCTGTTATCCAACATCGCTTATTTCGGATCAATAGAGCCAGTATCCCAATGGGTGTGACTGATCAGCCGTCGTTGGTGATGTGGGAAACGTACTAGGGGCTGTGGTTCAAAATACATAAGGAACGGTAGAGGCAGATCAGATCTCAACCTGTTCGAGCGCTGGAGGCTCAGAACGAATAAAATTGGGTGTCGGACGCTGCGCATTTGCAACTGAGTTTGGCGTTAGAGAGGATGAGAAGGTCTCAATACCTTGACTACCCGAGTCGACCTATCAACCATTCAAATAGAGTATATGGAAGCTCTCAGAAACAGATTGCAAACACAAGACCCTCTATCTTGGACGCCTTACCGATGTTGGCCTACTGGACCTTAGAACATAGTGTACAGGATCTATACAAACCTCCGTAGCGTTCGCTCATGGATAAAGGACCACCAAACGCCGTCGCCAATGCAATAAGATAGCATCGGCAATGCGCTGATTAGCCCGCAATAAGAACCCAAAGTAAAAAGAAGATCTAAACCAATTCTTAGCTGAGACCCGAACAATCCTATAATTGATTCTTACCATAAGCACGCCGAACATCTTCGCTACTAACCACCTATTGCCGGACACTCTCGACCAGTATTTCATAAGCTCCCGTTGAGCACCTTGAACGTTGTCCACCACATCATCAGTGTTTGCATCTATACGTTGTATTTGTTCACTGATAGAGCATTAGTCGCACAATGGATGCACTGGCAAGGTGTACGTACCCCTGTTCTTGAACCATAGCGGCCAACTGGCCGAACACACCGCCCAGCTCATTGATAGTACGCTCAATCATATCTATAGCTTCACCCCGCATGTTGATATAAGTGTTTGTTGGTTGTGCCTCTTCCATCATCAACAACTGCTGGTCAGACTGAAGCCCACTTTGCATGAGTGTGGAGGACGATGAAGGATCAAGATTTAATATGTCATTGTTCGGATTCTGGTAGCCGGGCTGTGGTGTCCGTGACTTGGTAGGAGTATTATATAACGGTGAAGCGGATTGTGGAGGATGGAGCGGAGGTTGCGTATGGGCAGAGACAGAGGAGACAAAGTTTTCCGTACGTGATCTCGAGGCTTGGAGGTTCTTCGTCCGGACTTCGAGTACTTCTTTAAAATTCGTCCCTACGTCGGCTAGTTTACCCTGTAATAAAACCACAACCTAGTAAGGTATCAGCACCAATACCTCTGAATTATCAGAGTCCACGTACATTCTTGTTGTGCTCTCCTTCCTGCTCCGCACCACCCCTTGCGCTCTGAGACTGTTGTGACTTTGACAATGATTGTAAGGACGATATCTGAGAATTAAGCGCCGAGAGATCTTGCTTGATTACATATGTAAGCTCGTTGATTTCTACCGGCCGATCGTCAAACAGTGTTTTTCGTTTCGCTACTGCAATACCAAATCTATAAGCCGCGGTTTCAAATTCCTCAAGGAGCACACCTGAGCCGGGAGGAATGGTTCTCCCTTCAGTCAAATACACATATGGAGTGCAACATACACTCAGCCAATCTTCCCAACTTCTCCATGGTCGCAGTTATGCCCCTTCCTATCTCCGCAGCCCTTCTGGCGAACTCTGACCGCGCGCCCCTCCTGGGACCCTTGCCATCGCCATTGACAGATCCATTTGCTGCTTGTTTTTGCGTTTCTGTAAGTAGCGATTGCCTCTGGGTCCCAAATCGAGAAGACGACTGTCTTTTTTGTGCTTGTGCTAGGACTGCACGAAATTCGACCGTTCGGTCTTGTATAGAGGATGTAGCCATTTTGAAGGCTACTTAAACTCGGTGGATGATGATGTCCCTACCATCAAACCGGTCAGACTTGCTGCCACCTGCCTATTCAAGGGTCGGAATGCGACTTGTCGTTCTATGTTGAGGATGCGTGTAATTTGCTGTAATTGGAGATAGTTCGATGCAAAGATGGGGCGCAAGGCGTCAGTGTGCTTTCTAGCATTATAAAGGTGTTCAGGTGCTAAAGGATCAAGCACAAAAACTGATGTGTAATCGAAAAGCTCGCTTTGACAGTTACTGTTTGCCTCGTTGTCTTAAAAGGGAGCAACCTCGGCGAAAAGATCGGACCGTGCTGATACAACAAGTCTTAGCTTCAAAGCCCCCTGGGATGAAACCTGGCATTCCTGCTTTTTCTGTATAACCTTGTATAGCTGCTTTTCCCGGCGTTGGACTACTTCTTTACGACAAATCCGACAAACTACTAATGCTGGACTTGGCCTCTAAACCTCTGTGAACGACTGGAACTTACCCTTCGTCCGGACCGGTTGTCTCACCTTGGTCTCTTGAATCATCGCATACGCGGCATCCGCACCGTGGCCCCTAAGCGATTGCAACAAGTGAACACCTAGTTCTCTTAGTTGATACGTCTCTTCTCCTTATGAGCGTGTCGACGCCAGAGAGAAGTGGGACTCGTGTTTCGTTAAGCAAGTTAACGATGGCAAAGGCAACGTGCAAGTGAAGCCTTCACGCAGTCGCGATTATTTACCGCCACATGCGAGAAATGGAAGCTTGTCGGTAGCAATAAATCTAACTCGAGTATCTTCCAAAGACCAGGTAGCAAACGCAATTATGTCTCAACCGAACGCTGCGGGTGGGCACCCAACCTCATTCAACACCAATGTAAATCGTGCAAAAACCAAGAAATGGGTGGAGGCGAAATCATATTCATACGACGGTGATGACTGGGGCGAAGTTGATGAGTACGACGAGGACGCGGGGCACAATGAGCTAGACCCTACCCCAAAACCTACAGGACTCAGACAGCGAGGGCAGTCAGCAACACAGCTTCCCCAGAAAGGTTATGGAGCTGGACAAGATATCTATCAATCGCCTGTTGATGTTAGACAGCAATACGGCAATAACAGTGGTGCTCCTCAGCAACAATACGGTGACTATAGTATCACAAATCCTCCATCTCAGGGCCAACCTGCTGTATTGAGAAAGAATTCCTTCGATCAAGGGGATGAGAGGCGTGCCTTCTCAGCTGGGGGACCACAAACAGACATGGGTAGCTCGACTGCTGGCGTTAACCCAGCACCTCTACCTCAATCTCAAAATGTCGCTACCCAAGACTTTCAATCTAGTCCAGTGCATCCAAATCAACAAATGCAGGCTCAGCCAAACGTTACTCGACCTGGGGTACAGATACCAACTCGCTCTAGTATGGATGCACAAGCCGGGCAATCCGACCATTCTCATTCGGCAGGCAGCGCCTTGCGTGGACCTCAGTTCCTAGATCAGCAGCGCCAGGGCAGCAGGACACACTCTATGACTAGCAACAACTCCTCGCTGGACTTTCATAATAGGCGAGACTTCTCACCCTCAGCGATACCCCCGCCGCTTCTCACGCGTGGATCTCCCTCACCACACAGCAACCCGGACTCAAGAGCTTCCTCCCGACATCCACCGCGCAAGAGTAGTCTAAGCCAAGACAATGCCCCAACTCTGCCCTTTCCTACGCAAGGTCCTCCGTTGACTGCATCAAGGGATGTGGAAGAAGATTTGCCCGTTGCGAGGGAACGTGCGAGTAGCGGAGCAGGCAAGCCATTCCCTTTTGTCCGCCCAGCAGATATTTACAAACGGATGCAAGAAGAGAAGGAGAAGGAAAGAAAATCACAAGAATCCTCAAGGCCAAGCATGGATTCTGTCATGAGTAAACAGAACGATCCACCAACGCCTAAAAAGCTACCGGAAAATGAGGCGGCCCAGCGGCTGAAGCCAACTTTGGAACCTGTATCGGAGCGCAAAAACGAATACGGAAAGGAGGGAATTAACTTCGACGAACCACCAACACCTGAAGAACGTCATCCTAGCAATTCGAAAAAGTTTGAGCTTCCTAAGCGTGCATCGAACACGAGCTCATCAACCCAGATGTTACCCGATGTTAGCAGGGTATCTGGTTTTGGCGAATCGTTCTTCGGAACAACAGATACTTCGGGGGACAGCTTCTCGGACACAATGCTCGATTTTGCAGGTTCTTCTCGCCAACCTCCGTCTCAGGAGCCAAAGCAGACCGCACCTGAGAAAGACCTGCAACATCAGCCATCGCTTGGCTTTACATCTGCTGTGCATCAAGCTTTCGACAAGGCAGAAGAACAAGTTCCACTGACGCCAAGTTCCGCCACTGGTTCGACAGTTGGCCGTAGCGCGAGCGGTGGTACTAGCGCTGTCAGCCCCATAATAAGTAGAGGGCCAAGTGCTGCAACGGACAGACTTCCTAGTATTGAGGATGTGACTACACCTACCACTACCGAGGGGCCTGGGGGGAGCAATTCGAGGCCTAGGTCCTCAGGCTCGCCGAGTACGCTGAGACAGTTTGGAAGGGAACCCTCCCCAACTCAGCGAATGGCCGCAGAATCTGCAGAATCTCTTCCACCATCGTTCATCCCAGGTCATCGAAGGAATCTGAGCACCCCAAGTCCAGATAATAGTCCCGCAAGAACACCAGCTGTAGAGGCGACCAGTCAATTACGTCAACCACAAGAAGTGGAGATCGCTGCTGCTACGCCCACAGATACTGGCTTCAGCACGGGCAGCAGCTCGCAACAATCACAAATTGCACGCGAGGACGATGCAGTCGTTTCACGAGCTACGAATGCACCTTCAGAAAACACTAATGGCCGTGTTATGGGAACCCATGGAGGGCCCAACAACTCATCTACGGTGCCTGAACTGACAGCTTCATCTGCCCCGGCTTCACAATTTTGCCGAAATCGCATGAATTCATCAAGTAGTAACAAAGTTCGCAACCTGGCGGACAAGTTTGACAGTGGTAGTCGACCTGGATCAGCGCATTCCACTACTCCGCGAGCCAGCCTCCTCAGCAATGCTACACAGAGGATGGGCGAAATTGCTACTCCTCGCCCATTAGCTGATCGTATGGAAAGCTTCAGGCCCCACCTTCCCGGCGGATGGGACTCATCAGCATCGCTTGCTCCAGCGGCTAGGACCAAAGAGTTAGAGGGCACGGGGGTAAGGCAACAGCCACGTCAAGGAGCTTCATCTCCTACTCTTCGGCCTAGTGAGAAAAGCATCAGCAACAATCCCGATAACGATCAGCCCGACTCCTTTTATCAGCCTCTTTCCTCTGTCTCCCAGATCAAAGACGCATCTGAGGAAGCTTTCACTGCTTTGGCAGCAGCAGGAAGTGCATTGACTGGTGCGTTTGCTGCTGCTGTGGGAATGGACGATCACGAATCGTCTACAGATCCCACTAACGATAAGCAAGGAGTTCAAACTAAGTCCGAGGATCACGCAAAAAGGAATCGTGACCACGCTACTCCTATGAATACAGTCCATCCAGAGGCATCGTGGACAATTCTCCCGAATATGGCGGATGATGGAATGTCGAGCGAAGCCCCCACTCCGCTTGCACAGAATGCAGTGACAAAGTCAACTGTAGGCTCCAACGACCGCGAATATCTTCCATCCCCTCTGTCTGTCTGTCAGGCCCCTGAAATCCATGCAGGCAAGTCCAGAGACCACTCGCCGGCAAAGCAGCAACCAACACTGCCACTGCTGACAACAGACACGAAACCTCGTCAGTACGAGTCTGATAGGCTACGCAAGGAGATCGTACGAGAATTGACTCCCATGTCGCCTAGTGAGCCTACAACAGCAGAGACAGACTACTCAAATTACCAAGATTCGAAAGTGTCTACGAGCCCAAATTTAAGCCGTCTAGGCCATGAGAGTGGAGTTCTTCCAAAAGAATACGAAAGTTATTTCAATGATGCCAATAGTGACGGTGAGCTTAGCGAGGCCAGTCCTCAGCCGCCTCAAATAGAAGATGCTGCTACTACCGAGCATCAAACGGAAGTCTCACATATCAGTGAGCCTTTACTTCCGACAATTTCAAAGCAGCAAGCCTCGTTGACCCCTGTTTCCCGGGAACAACCTACGAAGGAAATTTTACAGACAATAAATTCAGATTCTACCTCACAGGGAGAGGTTGTGCGAGAGAGACCGCACGTTCTCCCACATCGTTTCTCGTGGGAGCAGCCCTTGCATGATCTACCTGCGGATCCAAATCCTTCCCAAGAGCCTGCAATTGCTCCCACCTCCGAATTTTCAAAGTCCGCCATATATCCTGAAGGTCGATCATTCCAACCCCAAATTGGACCCGCGGAAACTCAAGGTACACATCCAATACCAACGGAACCAAGCCCCGTAGTCCACGATTCTCCAAAGCCACCAGAGAAGGGCCTTCCTATTACTGATTCCGGGAATGTACCAATTTCGCAACTGGAACCACTCAATAATCAGAAAAAGCTGCCAAATGACCCGCATGGGCTGGAGATAGCATCTTCAGTATGGGAGCAAGTTCATGACGAGTCTTTGATGAGTGTGCATGAGGACAGCATGAATAACTTGACTCAGCCAAGCCCGGTAGGATCGTATGATACGAGATCAGGAGAATATCCTTTGCCAGAACCTCCTCAGCAAGGCGATTTAGCTCCTGCTGCACCCTATGCCTATTCTGCTACCTCCACTCTTCCTACCCTTCCACCGAGAATCCCCAATTTCCGGGAAATTGTCGCTCTGAAGACCCCGACAGAACGCATCCGGGCCTTCAATGACGCACGGGGTCAGTTTGCTCGTCAGGCTGTAGGCCTTCAAGCCTGGGTTGACCAAACCCTCACACTGTTGCCTGAGCACGAGGATTTATTATCAACCGCGGCACGGCTAAATCCTAGCTTCCAGGTTCATAAGCAGTCACCTTCAAGATCGAAGCTTGGCGGCCTACTCCCAGGTGGAGGTCAAGCTGGTCAGCAACAGCATCTGAATGTCAACTCACAATCGGGAGCGCTTAATGGGCCGCCACAGAGCGGTGCTACAATTAGCGGCTCACCACAAGCGCATTCGCCATCAGGAGGCTCTAGCGGCAAGATTTCGAGCCAGCAAGTGCAAGCTAAAGGCAAAGACCTCTTGCACACCGCTGGAGTTTTTGGAGGGAAAGCGAATGTTGCTGCGAAAGGATTGTTCTTCAAGGGAAAGAGCAAGTTCAGGGCCGCCAGTGGTGCGGAAAAGGTATAGCCATTTCCATTCTGTTTCATCCATTGTTACTGTAAAACATACCCAGTTGATCATGCTGCACTCACGTCATTTGCAAGTGAAGGAGTTAGTATGCTATATGTAGCACATGTAAATGTAATTTCAGGATCTCCTTTGAGCGTCGATTGATTGCCATTCAATAGGATGCTTTCCAAGACTGACTTCCATTCTGGAATTCCAGTGATTGATACTTGTGTTGTGTCAGGCTCCCAATCAATCATCCCCTAGCCTCTCCCGAGGAATGCAACAGCAGCCACCAAATTCCCCAGCCCAGCATACCACTCCAACCCCTAGAACCCTTGACGCCAGCCCAAGCGCTGCAGCGATTACGTCTTCACTTCCAAAAATTCAACATTCGCTACCGAGCTCTCAGCATAGGAGTCCTCGAGACTCCCGTTCTCTAGAAAGCTTCATTCAAAGTCAACTTGGCGATGATGAACATAGCGAGGACTCCGGGCGAAGAAGCCAAGAACAAACGCCGAGCTCTACCAGCTTACATGATAATCGCAGTTCCTCGGACGCCAAGCAAGAGCCAATACAATTCTCTGCAACGATTGGACACAATGCTCCTATCTTCCTACAGGAAACCCCATCGGCTGACTCCTATGCTGGTTCTCCCAACGAGATCCACACTCCAAGATCTGCGACTAGC
>QKZZ01001408.1:0-11251 GCA_003521265.1 Cetradonia linearis
CCTCAAACAGGCCTGCACCACCCACACCCTCAGCTATCATAGCCCCCGCCATGCAGCGCCATCAGTACTCAAGACATCACCGCCATGGCCTCGGTCCAGCCAAAAAAAACACCGTATAAAAAGTATCAAGAAGAGCATCAACAGAGCACAAAAACATCTGTTTTGACGCAGAAAATAGCTAAAGTGTATCTGACACTGTAGAGGGTAGATAGTCGGGACAGTGTCGGAAGATGAATTGGGTATTCAACGGGTTGTCGGAATGCAGGTTGTTAGGCTTGGGAATTCGAGCGTAGGAACGTAGTCAATGGAGGCGTCCTAATAGGGATTTTGGATATCGAGAGGCTGATGGTCTTGATTTGATCGGTAATGTTGTGGAGGGAGCAAAGCCTTTGGGTTATATCATGAAAAGTCCTGTACGCTGACATGTTGCTAGGGATTAGCCTGGGGATCTAGCCGGAGGGGTTTAGAAGGATGGTATGTAGAACGTTGGCGCACTGAAGGCTTCATAGCGGAGAGAAGTATCGAATTTTCTTTCATTCTCTCTTTTACTGTACTAAACGAAGATATGTGCAACTTTCCTGACGTAGCGGGACATACAATCGGAGAGACACTATCAAGGTTTTCACAAAATACTTGCTTTTCAACGTCATGAGTACGAGTACTCTCCTCAAATGTTTCATCAAACGACTGGCCAATTTATATACCTTATATAAAGCCTAGTGGCCTGACCTCCGCTTCATGTTCGCTCTCCGCTCTTTCTCCTTGGCTGGAATTGATATTAGTAACGGGTCCATCGCTAGTAGGAGCAAGTAAAGCCACATACCTTCATCATATACAAAGAATTCGTGCAACCCGGCTCCTCCAGGTACCATCGGCAGCACAGGGACTTTCTTGTCAGTTATTACCTCTAGCAATTGAGGCCCATCCCCTTCAATCAGCCATTTCAAACTGTCTTCAACGTCGCTAGGCTTCATGCATCTTCGTCCTTGGATACCCATCGCCTCGGCTAGTTTGATGAAATTTGGGTTTTTTTGATGTGTGTGTGCGAACCTGTCCTCGTAGAACAAAGATTGCCATTGGGTTACCATACCTGTGATGGGCAGTCAGACTACTGAATTAGTGCGCCTAAGTAGGGACTAGAGTAGGGGAAATACCCTGTTCTTCGTTATTCAATATAAGAATTTTAACGGCAATATGAAATTGGGCAGCGGTCGAAAGCTCTGTGAGCGTCATATTGAATGATGCATCTCCGTCAATATCTGCTTTTGTCAGCTCGTCCTATTTGAGATGTTCCAACGCTTCAACGTACCCACTACCAAGCAGTCTGGTTTCGCAACCTTTGCGCCAATCGCGGCTGGAAGACCGTAGCCCATCGTACCCAAACCGCCAGACGTGATCATGGTGCGGGGATGTCGCCACCTGAAGTGCTGTGCAGCCCACATTTGGTGTTGGCCGACCTAAAGGGATATTAGCAAGTTTGGGAAACAACGTGTTCGCCCTTACGCCAGTAGTAATGATAGTCCGGTCTTTCATATGCGCAGTCAAATCGCTGAGCTTCTCAATAACGGTCTGCGGTTTGATGAGTCCATCTGGTGTTCCTCTGTCGTAGGAAAAGGGTAATCGGTCTTTCCAATCCTTAATCTGACCAAGCCACTCAGGACGAGCGGGAACCTTGTTGAGTTGAGGGATGAGGAGGGCCAGATTGGCAGCTACATCGCCTTCAACAGCCTCGGTCGCTTGTACCACTTTGTTCTATCAAGATCAGCATTGAGTCCTCGATAAAAGAGCCTATGTCGTGAAAATGCAACGATGTAGTAGGACGAGCACAATGATATAAGCGCATAATCTATGACCCGGTGGGCACATTCAGGGCACGATTGTTTGGTGGGGGGTTACTTACGATGTTTTTGGGCATTATCTCGAAATGGATGATACCACCACGGCCTTCTTTCTCCGCGGCTTTAGCTTGTGGCGCAAATTTTGCAAGGTTGCCAGTAACACGATCATCGAAGCGAGCACCGAGGGCGATGATTATGTCGGCTTCCTGAATTGCCAAATTTGCGAAAGGCGACCCGTGCATGCCCAGCATATAAAGGGATAAATTGTTCAATTCGTCAAAGCCGCCAAGACCTTGGAGAGTCGTTGTAACTGGAATTTGGCATTTCTCCGCGAGTTCCCCAAGGAGTTCGGGCCCTTCTGGGAGTGCGATAACACCTTGGCCTGCATATATGACTGGCTTTTTCGCACCATTTATCAGCTTAGCGACGCGTTGTATCGAGGTACTAAGCTGCCTCTGATGGATGTCTCTTGCCGCCAGACTTGCGGCGCTCGGGCGCATAGGGAGAGTACTCGAGGTAGGAATAGCCTGCCTCAGGATACCAGCCTGGACATCTTTTGGAAGGTCTACCAGGACCGGTCCTGGCCGGCCTGAAGCTGCGATTTCAAAGGCTTCTTTGATCCGCTTGGGCAATTCTTCCACCTTTTTAACCATGACGTTCCACTTCGTACACGCCCTGGATATTCCAATAACATCGGCTTCTTGAAAACTATCCGATCCAATTGAACTTGTAGGAACCTGCCCGCTGAAGACAACCATTGGAGTACCATCACTCAGTGCGTCTTGCATAGGTGTTATGACGTTTGTTGCCCCTGGACCAGATGTAACAAGCACGACACCGGGTCTCCCACTAGCTCGAGCATATCCTTCTGCCATATGACCTGCTCCTTGTTCGTGCCGAGGAAGAATAAATTCGAAATGCCTGGAGTTGAAAATTGCATCGAAAGTCGGTAGAATAGCTCCACCAGGGTATCCAAAGACATGCTTAACGTCAAGGCGTCGTAACATTTCATGAAGAATTGCTCCACCGCTCATCCCAATGAACCTGGATTGCGAAGCATAAGTCAGTCACGCGAATCCCTACCTCGGGAGGCTAACCGGTTTTGTGCACTCACGATTCATCCATCTCTGGCATTTGAGCATTCTGTAATGGTTGTGCTTCATGCTTTGGCAGGTCTCGATTAAATGCTGGACTTGGAACAGGTCGCGCTTGGCTATTTTCGTAGGTTAGTCGATTGTCGTGTCTTCTTCAATGCATGGGAGAAACATACGTAGCAGGAGAAGTTGCAGTGCTTTGTCCCCGCCTCGAGCCTTCTGAGGGGGTTTTATAATTTTGGCCCCTCCGTGTGTGGGGCAGTTTCTCTGCCGAGGGACGAGTAACAGAGAAATACCGTCCTTGCTTCAATTGCAAAGCGCACAGAGAATTGCGCGCTGTGGGTAGCCTATGCATGATGGCCGCTGTATGATTGGAATAAGAGTCTTTATAACGGGTATAATGTTAGAGGCAAACGGAAGAGTCACAAGAGTCAGAAAATTGGCAAGATCCGACTTCGCTTATCCTAGGCTCATTTAGTACTAGCTCCGGGAATTTTCCGCACGCTAGTAGTGCTGATGGTGGGGAACAACTGCTTAACCAGCAGAAGAAACACATCAAGGAAAAGGAGTTTTTCTTCGCACCACAACGTTTGCATCGTATCAGCTTTGTATGTGAGCATAGACTTTGTGCGTCACCAGTTGTCCGACAAGTCGTGCTTATCGGGTGACCGCCACAAGGTGGACAAGACAATGAATATGAGAGCGTTTACTCAGTGGAGTAGCAAGAGGCATTCGTTCGCAAATACTTTCCAACTTAGCTATTCGCCTCAATGGCTTGTCTGCTTGGCCGGGTCAAAATGGGTTATTAATTATCCTAACGCCATTTTGTGCTATATGAAAGCTCGTCTCCCAGATTTCTGCCAAGTTTGACTCTTCCCTCCCATATATATACCGTCTCATATATCAGCATATCAAACCTTATGTGCACATCTTATTTCCCCTGCAAAATACCGTCGACACTCTCCGGCGCAGTACGCATGCGTCCAAGCCCTGGCCTTCTCGGCTTCCTTGGTTGCCCATACTTTGCATGATTTCCTACATGATTTTCTAAGGCCCATATGCCATCTCCTTCTTCATACATATGTATTCATGATAGTCGCCTCGAAATTTCCTCTCTTTGCTCACCGCGTTTCTGGCCTTGCGCGCCCAATGGTAACGGTAACAGTGAGAGTACGAGAGAAGGCTTTGTCGTGCCATAGTGTTTTGCTAGCCAAGCTTGAGCATCGAGGCGTTGAGGGGGAGAAATTTCGTGGATATCGCTACTAAAATTTTGTTGTTCGCCATCAGGTAGTTGTTGTGGGGTAGCCGGAGTTTTTGGGGTTGTTTCGGTTGCTTTGGCGAATGAGTTGAGATTGAATTGACTGTGCGTTATTGGCCGACGACTAGATGGACTTAAATAGGTTTTCTGATTCTGTTTGCCATCCGCTGCTGTAATGTCAAAGCTCGGCTGGAAGACCGAGCTTCTTCTGACAGGTTCTTGGATCTGCTGATGGACTTCCACCGGGAAAATTAATGGCTTTCGAACTCTGTTCTCGATCCATTCGCCGTCTTCGCGAGCCAGGACATTCTCGAATCGTACTTCCGCCATGAAGTCAGCACCCTCCCAAAGTCGCTTTTCTTTCCGATCCACATCGAGTAAGGTGGTTTTGTATCTTATGTATGTGTCTGCGACAACCGTTTTGATGACTGCTCGATGTCAGCCTAGGATATTAAGGGGTTCAAAAGGTAGACTGACTCGCCAAGGAGAGCTCCCGGCCTACGCAACTTCGGGGGCCGCTTGAATAGGTCCACATGCTTTTTGCAAGATTGCGATAGTCTTCGCGAGGTAGAAGCCAACGGGAAGGATCGAAGGTGTCCGGATTTGGAAAGACGTCGGGTTGGCGATTGATTAAGTAGGGCTGAGCGGCGACGATTGTCTTGAACGATGTCAGCATCCAACAACACTGGAATAGTGTCCCTATGAAAGAAGACATGGTCTTACATACGCCGGCAGGGAGATAGTGACTTGAAATGATGCATCCTCCCTTAGGTACAACCCTCGTCTGATACGAGCTGATTGTGTCAACAAGTCGAAGTCCTTCCATAACTATAGCGTTGAGGTATGACAGAGTGTCAATCATTGCGAAACTCCGATCCTCAGCACTGAGATGAAGTGATGTCAACAACTCAAGACGCAACTTGGACTGGATGTGAGAATGTGTGCTGATTTGCCGGATGATAAATTCTAAAGCGGCTGGCACAGCGTCTTGACCAGCAACTGAAAAGCTTGTTAGTGGCTTGCCAAGTCATACACTCTCGAGGAGATTCACCTGCATGATCCATAATCTCGCTAGCTCTGTCAGTCCACTCTAGGGGATGCCCTGTTTCGGGATTTTTGTAGAACATCAACTTCTCATAAACGCCACCATTGAATTGTTTCAGACCTTTTTCAGAAGATTCGATGGGCTTCCGTGACTGCAACTTTGCTTCATATGGTTTGACAAGTTCCATTAGCCATCTCTGCGCTCTTTCGTGGGATCTATGGCCGTTCCGAGCGAGCAGATTGCCAATATAGTTGAAAGGCTTCTCACTCTCCCAAAAGAAGAACTCATCACGTTTTTCATCGTGGAATAAGTCCATCATGCCCATACCCAAGTCTTCGAGAGTATTTGGGCCATTCTTCAGGTGGTCCAGAAAATCGGTCCCCTCACCATCGGCGAACGCAAAGGCCGTAAATACGTCTGCTTGAAGAGCCCGAACCACATTACGTATCACGATCGGGCCACTATCTCCCTGAAATGTCTCGTTGCTGCTGGACTGCCGTTCCACAAAGCTCATTAATTTAGCCACACGCGACTTGATGATGCTCTGCACCCGATCTCCGGTAATCGCAGTCTTGGAGTACGACGAGGCAAAGATTCGCTTCCGGCTAGAATGTGCTCGGCTAGATGTAGAAGAGAACATGTTTGCTTTTCTGATGTGAAAAATCAATAATTGAGCTTCTCGGTCCAGATTATGCACTTACCCAAAGTTCGAGAAGACACTGTACCAAGCTGACCTTTCAAAATCCGCTCCCCATACAATTTTTACATCTTCCGTGCTCATGATAGAAACCTCATTTGGACCAACTCTCATGATAGGGTGGAAGCTGCTGTCACCGCTTCGATTCAAGTGAGCGTCGTAATGCGTTGTCCGGGTATTATACAAGTATTTGATATAGAGATTGTAGAACCTCGACCATGGTGCTAGCCAATGTATGGCCGGAATGTCCGAGAGGGGCCCAGCAACAGCAACATAGGCAGAATGAATGAAACCAATTACAATAGCAGACAAAGCTAGCCAAGGTAATAGCTCTACGAAGAACCAAGACACGATGGACGTTTCCCAACCCATATTACGTGCTTCTTAGTAGGAACAAAAGTATCTTGTAGGCTTCAAGAATGTGATCGTTATAGGGAAGAATATGGGGGCAGTGAATTTTATGTGGCAGTAGATTTCTCCGAGCTTCCCGAGAGAATGCTGGTGATAGTGGCCGTGATGGTGGATAAGTTGTTGAGTAAGGACGCTTGGCACTAGACTTTTGGTTAAAAGCAAAAGGCACAGTTGTAGTAATGGTCGTACATCGATAGAGGAAGGAGCGGTCTAATGAAATGAACACAGCGAAACATTCCATCTTTATAGATTTTACTCAACGGATGATTCCTTCAGATGGTCCACAGAAGCGGCTCAAAAGCATTGCAAGGCCTGGACGTATCATCTAAGAAACGGAGATCCTGAGCACGGGACATACTCCGAGGGAAATCGATTCGCAAGCAAAAGGGAAGATCGCAAGACGTGAGAGGCGCCGCCGCAAAGATGAGGCGCCGCGACCGTTCACTACCTTGCAGATGGTTTGACCCATCTACGTTAATCTCAACTTTCTAAGCCACAAAGCACGCGAGAGGTATGCCGGTCCATGAAACGAGCCTCAGGCCCCGAAGGCCAATCTCCCATCTTGATGTCACATTTGGATAGCCTAGTAGCGCACTTCCCCGGACTTTCAGCATCTCGACTGCACAAGTCCCGACTGGAGCGGCAGAGAGATAACCCAGTTAGTGGTAATTAACATGGTATTACTATTTCGAGCAGTTGCCCGCGGGACATAAAGCGATCTCTCGAGGCTAGAGTTGCATAACACCCACATTGAGGAATGTGCGTGGTGGACTTTGCTGTGGGTGTTTCAAAGCCGCTTTCACGACGTCCTTCTGTAAAGGTTGACCTCGGCTAATGCTTTAAGATATGGCTCATATGACTGGGGAGTGATGGAGTAACCGAAACTCGTAGTGAAATCTGAAGATTGTCGATGATAGCTATTGTCTGTCCCCAGCTAGTAGAGAAAGCCTCACGGTCATTGATCTCAGATCTCATTAGTGCAACCCCACTGTAGGGAACGTCGCTGTTTACAAAAGCTCATGGATCTTAACACAGTAACGAGACATGTTGTCAAAGCGAGGCGGGTGACCGGAGCCTTAATCAACATTAGCCAGTTAGGATGCCAGCCAAGCCTCCAGATCGAGGTGTCTGTGCGAATGGTACCGGTGACAGGAGCTTAGATTGCATTCGCTTTGACCTTGGCTCTAGCGGATCGGCAAGTCTAGGCGATTAATAGAACTCTGAGCGGCCCTGTCAGAGAATCTAGCAACACCACGTTGTTCTACATGCATCTTTCAAGTCAGACCTCGATCGCGAGAGAACAGTGCCAACACAGGAGATCCGAATCATCACAGGTAGGCTAACAGATGCGATAAGATGGACCGACCTACTCCAGTAGACTGTAGACGACAAGTAAACACGCTTGATCTGGCAATGATCAAGCAGTAAAGACAGTCACTTGTGCTTCAGATCTCTCAACTGGCTTGTGCTTATTCAATCATTCGAACTTGCGATAACAGGAGGACGGAAACAGTAACCTATGCGCGCTGAGATGAGACTTGGTAGTTGCCAAAGGAAATCTCGGCTGACTAATCAAGATAAGATTCAGAGCGGCTCGGCCCACTGCGATTTTATGGGGAAGAGCCTTGAATTCATCGTATCCACACACAGACTTGCTCGTTGACTTTCAATACATAGAAATTTCGGTATAGCTAATAGCTGTCGTGGTGAAGCATTCGTCCGCTACAAGAAAAGAAATGCTGGTAATTGTGTCCTTGGCTAAAATGCATTTCTCCTCAATAGCATACCTTGCTCAGGCAAATCTTAGCCCTTCACTTCCGTCACTGAATCCCACAAACGCCCGTGAAATGCCAAGCCTAGGCAGAATATCTTTCACCTCTCCAACCATTATGATTGCCATAGTTAACCTCCTCGTGCTCCAACCCCTCTTTGCGCACAGATCAGTTTCCGACAACACTCTAAACGCTAGAGATGTGTGCAGCAATGAGTACGCTTTATGCAGCCCAAAAGGTGCATCTACGTCAGACGAGCCACCCATCAGCAACGCCCTGTCCCCTCTCTACGTCGATATTGCCAATACTCTCGACAGCAACCAAGACAGAAAACGAAATATCCCGCAAGATTCGACTGTGCTTGGTGCTAGGTTATTAGGAGGCGGTCTTTGCTGTAAGCGTATGTGTTTCTCAAATGAGAAGTGTTACTGATACATTGCACAGGCGTAGATGGGACGCAGTGTCTCTTACTTCAGAACCTCGACATCTGATTCTGCTATGCAAATAATCCGCTCTCTAAGCCCATAAATTGGCCGCTGACGTGTACAAGGACAATTAAACAACCAACTTTTACCTACCAGGCGGTTGCTACGGTCAGATTGTATCAGGCAATTACACCGGTTCAGGTGGCTCCACCGCCAATCTGATCAGCGGTAACCACACTTTAATGAATGGTAGTACCAGCAGCATTTACGGTTCGCCTTCTTCGCCATCGAAGCCAAACTCTTCGACCCTCGACATACCTACTCAACATACCGCTTCTGGTGATATCGATGCCGTACCAGTGACAGGCTTAGGCCAAGACATAGTTTCAGCAGTAATGACTTTCCCAACCATCATAAATGATATTGCGACTACTATCGTGGCAATCGAGGCAGAAAGTACGATACCAGGAAATAGCATCCCAGTGCAAACTGGTATAGTCACCACTCGAGTGGCAGTTGCATCGGCCACAGTGAAAAGCGCCGCAAGTCTTGTGGAGCCTGGACCAACGGCTATGAACTTTACTCTCTTCTCTGGATATCTTCTCAGCAGGATATACTCTATATACTCTGATGAAGTACCTTGAGGCACTCATTTTGTTAGATGTGCTTGTGCAGAAAAATATCATAGCTTGTATTAGTACGTCGATTCAGTTTAGAGGTGTAAGGTAGCTTCATGTTGCAACTGTGTATGAGGAAACGCAAAGTTGTACAATAAGGAATCATTTTTGCTGAGGATTCGATTCACTTTGCTTTATACGAAACTATGACTTGCGCCTAACAACTGAAATGGGCCAGCAACTCTTATTTTATGCTAGACAGTGAGTGCCTTTCATATACAAACGAGGCCAAGGCCATGCACCGGAGCAATTAAACTCCGATATCGAACTTGGCCCTTCTCCTTCATGCTTGCCTGCATTTAACGGTCAACAGTGAACAAGACTACACAATCTTGTTCCACTCACTGCCTCAATCAGCAATACACAGAAATTTCCCCACTTCTCATGTTAGTTCTAAAGTCAAGCAACCTGTAAAATTCCCAGAATCTCACTAAGCCTACCTTCCAGCAAGCAGACAAGCCCAACCACACCTACCGCGCTCTTTTCCTGAACCTACCACTCACCACAGGCTCTCATTCCTCCAACACGCCCCGATGGTGGGCTCAGCAGCCTCCGGGCTATTGAGCCGGCAACTAAAGCAAATGCAAAACGACAAAGACATCCACGGCATAAGTTGCGGGCTAGTCAACGACGACAACATATTCGAATGGGAAGTGATGCTCATGATATCCGACGACTGCAAATACTACGGCGGTGCAATACCCACAGACATCACCTCATCCCATATGCCATCTGTGCTAACGGAAGTAAATCCCGTAGGAGGTTTCTACCGCGCCCACCTCACCTTTCCGCCCGAATACCCCCACCTCCCACCAAAAATGACCTTCCAATCCCCCATCTTCCACCCAAATAGTACGCGTCAGCCCTTCAACAAGTTACACATACACATAAGAACCTCCCGCTAAGGTGTCCATCTACACAGTCTACCCCTCCGGCGAAGTCTGCATATCCATCCTCCACGCCCCCGCCAACGACCCCTACGGCTACGAATCCGCCTCAGAGCGCTGGTCCCCCGTCCAAACGCCCGAAACTATCCTCCTAAGCGTCATCAGCATGCTGAGTAGTCCCAACGACGAGAGTCCTGCAAATGTAGAGGCGGCGCGAATGTGGAGGGAGGATCCGAAGGAGTTTCGACGGCGGTGTAGGGTTAATGTGAGGAAGAGTTTGGGCGAGGAGTAGGTTGTGATTGGGAAAAATGGGGATGTAAATAATGAGTGTTCGTGTTAGGGGGTATAATGCGCAGTTGGGAGTGGAGGTACGGAGGGGTTTGTATACATTGCTTATGGAGTAAGAAGATGGGAGCTGGAGGTATGCATTGTGTGGAACATATTTAGTCCTGGTCTATTGGCCTATGCCGAGGCCGTCGTTGCCGCAAAGTGAGTCTTCTAGACTCCGTATTTCGTGAAATCATGTTGACTTCACTCATCACTAGGTTCGAAGTTCTTCTGAGGTCCCGTACTTTAGTTCTGACCTCTATCGTGCCGCGATTCAATGGAGCACAAGTATCCTTACCGCCAATTCCCGTTGGCTAGCGAGTACTTCGACAAGCGGCTATGTCTATAGAGAAAGGACAATAGTAGGTTGCTAGGTTTCTGGGGGTTCCTGGAAACAAAATTTCCGTTGCCTGCCTGTATCTATGTCTAGGTCTATATTTGCATGCTCTATTCCAACCACCGCCTTCTAAGAAGCGCAAACCACTTACTCAAGCCAACAAACTAGTCTCTATACCCCTTCTTCATTCCCAACCCATTCCTTAAGACATTCTCGCCCTTGACTACTCTCAACGGAACCGTATCTCCAATTCCAAAGAACACAAAAAGCGCCCACTTCCATCTGAACGGATTTATCACCACACAGAAGAGGAACCAATAAATCAATTCTGAGTAAGTGAAGAAATCAAATGCGCCTGTTGGGGCGTAGCGCTTGAGGTTCTTGGTCATATCGATCCAACGCTTCATCCAATATTCGCGGGGGGTGGCGAGGGGATCGACGAGGAACATTAGGAGGAGACGGGTGTAGATGCCTATATGGTAG
>QKZZ01001415.1:0-10947 GCA_003521265.1 Cetradonia linearis
AGTTCTCCAAAAAAGCCGAGATTATGTTAATGGGGGTACTAATCTCGATTCGAGATGGCGACCCACTTGTACTTCGATATGATGATACTAGCACGGAGGATCCGACCACTGAAGCTCGCAAGTACGGAAAGACTTGTGCGGATGAACTATATGGAGAATTAAAGTCTATACTTCGGTGGGATATTGGCAATCCGTCTAATGAGTGTATGAAGCCACTATGTTAATGAAATAGGCGCATACAGCTGACGATTATCCTTGCAGAGGAATACCACACACTCGAGGTAGGGTTTTCTCCCTCACTGATCGGCCGCCTTGGAGAAATATTTCACGATGGTAGATGGGAAAGCATCCCTTATGGCTGAACTTCCGTGATCCAACCATACTTAATCTCCACGCAAAACCCACGAAAGTGGACTGGGAGAACAAACCAGATCTAGCTATTGTCTCAGAGACACCTCATGATCACTGCCACCAAGTTTCCCTTCAGCGGCGAAAAACGCATAGACAGATTTGTCCCAGCAGCACACCCAGTAAGCTTCCCCCTTTCCACGACATACTCTAACCCCATATACTTACCAAATCCCTCCTAGATTCGTCTCCACGGCTACGACTTCGCCATCCCCAAACAATCAGGAACACCCTACTGATCTAGTCTCGCAGATATGAACTTCAACCAACCATCACGGCGAGGTGTCGCTCTCCTCCCCGCAGGCGGCTACCTAATCATCGCCTTCAAAGCCGAACAATCCTGGCTCCTGGCTGCTACATTATCATATCGCTTCTTCGGGCTTGGCGTTACAGATTATGGAACGGGAAGGGGATATTGGGAATACGGTTAGTCCGGAGAGGATGTGGGAGACCGGGAGGGGTTGTAAGAGCTGGACGAATGGCTAGAGCATAATTAATTTGAGCAGGATAACTCGGGAATCTAAGCGGGACGCGGCGTCATGTTGACCACTCACTGTCTTTATGACTTTATCGTGAAGATCCTTGAAAAATAGGCTCATTCAGACGCGCTGGTGCTATAATACCTCATGCTTTATTAAACTGCCTGTACAATAGAAAAACCTTGAGCTTTTCAATGCTAGTCTATAAATCTCCATAGTTTAAAACAGGGTCAAACAACCTCTTGTACCTAACTCATATAACTCCCCGGAAATGGACTCTCTGCAGGGCTAAGGCAAAGTTAACTTCAAACTATGCTCTTGTAAGGACTGGTAAATAATCAAATTGCGTCCTCAATACATTAACCAATTCCGAAACAGTTTCTTTTGCCCTCAAGCACATCAGAACGGCTCCAGAAGCACCAAGTATTGCCAGAGCTCGTGCAGAAATGATAGACGTGCCGCTTGGGGCAATTCAGGGTAGAGTGAAAGTCTCGGCGGGTATTACCATTGTTGGAGCTGTGGAATGGGCAGGAAAGGGTATGAGATAGTAAGATGCTTGTTCACTTGGAAACAGGGCGTCAGGGCGAATGTGGTTTGAGATGGAACTTTCGTTTTGTTCATTCTTTCATTTATTTGAAGTAGGGATTGTTGGGTTCAAGAGATATCAGTATGGAGTAGCATATAAGGGCACTCTGTCATATGTAGAGGTCGACAAATTGGTAAGTCTGAGTAGAGCGCATGTTGTAGATGGAAAAAAGTGCTCGATCACTTGATATATTAAGTAGCAATATTGGAGAAAAATAAGTAGCCATATCGGCAGGAATTCCTAATGATCGTGACCTCCAATCATTGTCCAATGACATTTCCGGCAAGAGCGCCGGCGCTACTACCAATTACTTAGAAGACCGCTTTTCTGAAGATTACCTGTGGGCTCAACCGTCGGGTGCTCAACGATGAACACGATGAAGAATAGAATACGCTCGCTGTCTTGCTAAATCCTTTTGCAGGTTTCATTCAATGAGCTCTTCCCACCCCCGCGCTAGCGGCACTTTCGCCAACGTTGACTGAATCATCTTCTCCATCTACACCTGTTCCTCCTCCCGGCGTACGCGTACCGGCGTTCGTGTTCACTACGTCACTTAGCGCTGTACCCGACTCTGACTGTCGACGGCTGCTGAGCGTCCTCTCTAGCTCCCGTATGCGCCTACGCAAAACCTCATTCTCTCTTTTCACAATCTCCAGCTCCGACCTGTGATGCGCAGCTTCCTCATAACGTTGAGTTGAAGGAATATATGGGGAGCGGGCACTTCCTGGTGGCTGAGGTGGAGGCAGCTGCGGTTGCGAGCCTGACCCAGTGTGTCTATGGGCGTGGGCGTAGAGGTTGGGGAAATGGTCACCCTGGTAGAGCGAAGAAGATAGGGAAGGCGAAGAGGCTTCAGATCGCCTGGATGCGGCTGAGCTTTGCCTGCTCAGAGGATCCCTCTGGTATGGGTAAGGTGCCGTAGTATCTCGTGGTGGAGCAATCCCTGAAATTGTGCTTCCGGATACTCCTCCAGTCGTACCAACAGTGCTTCCACTTAGACCGGTGAGGCCTGTCGCTGTAGTTGCAGCTGTGTTCACACTTCGAGCACTTAAGCTAGATGAGGATCGATGCCGCCGTGATGGAGTAGGATGACTGGTGCCTGAGATCAAGTGATTCGAATTCTGATCGGTAGGATCTGGAAGACCAGTAGACGCAGAGGACGCATTGGAGGCTACCGAGGCAGATTGCTGGCGTAGAAGCGACAGCTCGCGTGTGAGGCGATTCACCACAGCTTCTTGCTCTTTTTCTAGCTGCATGTGCAGATCTGCAGCTGTGAGAGGTCTTGGGTGACGGAGTGGTCCTATTTGGCGACGTATTAGCCAAGATTTTCAATAAACAAATTATTGATATCGATTTCCGGTCTCTTACCCGGACCAACCCCAACACCGGTATTGTCCATGCTTGTGGAAGGTTCTCTGGATGATAGACTAGGTGAGTGAGAGATATGGGGTGAGAGAGGTGCTGGTGGAGGACCCATGGTCTCTGGGGCTCGACGGGAAGATGAGGATGTGGTTCGGCGCGGACTGTAAGGAGAGGGAGGGAGCGAGTTCAGGTCAGGAGCCATTGTTTGCGGTTATGTTCGTTCTCGAGACACAGGAGTAAGTCGCTGGTCTGGTGCTGGTATGCCGGCTTCAAGGATGCATGAACGCTGCTAGAGTCAGCTTGGCTCCGCGCTCCAAAGCTGTCTAATGGTAGAGCAATAGTCCAATGAGGAACTGTGCTAAGGGAGATGGTGTTACGTGTCGACAGGACACAGACAGCTTCGGCGGGAATGTCCTATCAATAAGATAGATGTAGTCGAAGAGTTCGGAGATAGAACGCGCGAAGTGGTTTAAATTTGTGGCTGTGTCACAATGTGCGGTATAAACGGTAGGGTTATTGGGATGGGATCGCCCAGAGGGCAAAAGCTCTAGGTCTGATCTTCGGGGCTTCTTGCCCGAAGATCTGCTATTTGGCCTTCTATTCAAGCTTTCCAAGTAACAGTGCTATAGTGGTGTGTATCTGGCTCTTACCGTAGTAGGTGAAGGTGGAGGTTTGGTGCGGTCTTTTCGGGAAGCTTGGAAGACCCAAGACATCACTAATCCCTTGATTCAAGTAACAAACGAGCACTCTTGAAGTCCTTTCGACCTCCTGATACTAAAGGCATCACACGCCCCTGGTCTTATCGTTAACAGAACTTCCTTATCATTCACGCAATTCTTCTACCAAAGTCTTCCACGCTGTCCGCGTTCTTAAAATGCTAACAGCTCATTGCTACCACCGATGACGATAACGCAGGCATGAGTCTGCCATAACAGACTCATCATTGGGTGGTACGAATGCTGTGACGAAACTGCATTAGGAGGGCATATTCTTTTCCTTTATGCAAGCACACTTTAGAAATCCTTCATAGCTCCGCCAGCTGGGTATCACACAATGGGCAACTCTGCAACTAAGGAGCAACGTCCTTCGTCGGCACGGCTACGACCAACCGATTCTCAATCCTATTCATCGCCTCCAGGCTCAGGCCCAAATTCCCCGTTATATCCGCCCTCCTCGGAACGTCCTTCTGCATACCCAGTCTATAACGTACGCACAGGGAGGGGTAGCCGGCCAGATCTGTCTACGTTACTTCATATTCGAAGTGGAGCTCAATCGGAGGCGGCTGGCCTAGAGAATCGCAAAGAGACCAAACAGGAAAGAGAAGCGCGGAAGCTGGAGAGGGAACGAATTGCAAGAGTAAAAGAGCGGGAGCGTAGTATGCGCGAGGAGCATGTCGATGGAGGCTATCTAGTCACACAAGGAGTTTACACCGGAACTGAAGACTTCAACAAGGGTGTTATGCGGCAGTTGATGGTATAACCAATTTCCTTGCCCTATAGTGTTGCGCTAGGTATTAACGGCACTTCAGATTGAGCGGCGAGTAGCACCGTTCTGGAGAGGCTTGAATGACCATTCAGACTCGTGGACCGAGAATCAGCTTGTTGCCGCCGCAAGAGGGCTGCCTATTCCTGCTCCTGATGCTGTCCCTGTCCAAGACGAATCGAAAATGGTTTCTTGGGTGGAAAGCGAAGCAAAGACTCCAGAGAGGAACATCAACAATCTAACCGTGCCCATTTCTTCTAGATCACAGTCTTTCAACTCAGATACGTCATCAAATCTTTCGCCGTTACAACCCTCATTTCCACCTGGGGCCGGAAGTTTGCCTGAGCCTGCCTCTTCATCTGGATCTGCACTTTTCAGGGGACGAGCAAAGACGCTGGCATCTCTCACCACCTCGTCTAAACCTTCTCAAGGAGATATAACCCCACGGGAGATGCAACTTCCCAAAGACCCCTATGTCAATGGTCAACCCCTCGAAGCATACCTTTACAAAGATGCCTCCGAATGTCCAATCTGCTTCCTTTACTACCCTCCATACTTAAACAAAACTCGATGTTGCGATCAAGCAATTTGTTCTGAATGTTTTGTCCAGATCAAACGGCCGGACCCTCATGTTCCTGAACACGCCGACCCGACGGCACCGCCATCCGAGCATGCAGAACCTGTTGATCCCGAGGAATTGATATCGGAGCCGGCAGCATGTCCGTTCTGCGTTCAGCCTGAATTCGGGGTCACTTACGACCCACCGCCATTCCGTAGAGGTTTAACCTATGTCAATCATCCGTCGACGCATCTTTTAGCCAATACATCTTCGGCAATGTCTTCTGAATCCTCTCTGGCTTCTGCTATGAGCAACGGAGGGAGGATGTCACCTTCAAATGTTTCTCGCCGGAGGACTACGTCTGTCTCTGCCACATCTCCTTTGGTTATCACTACGGACAGGGTCAGGCCAGACTGGCACCAGAAGCTTGCAGCTGCGAGAGCCCATACTGCTCGGCGGTCAGCAGCGGCTACTGCTCTGCATACTGCTGCTTACTTGATGGGAAACCGCGGTCAAGATGGTGAGGGTCGGTCTCTTGGTGCTTTCGGGCGGCGAGGTCTACTACGGCGAACAAGCGGTGCTGATACTCCCTCTGGAAACGGAGTGTCGCAACTCAACATGCTAGCACTGATGTCGGAAAGATACGCAGCGTCGTCTGAGGCTAGAGGAGAGGAAGGAGAGCCAACTATGACGCCAGGGCCCCGTGGAAGCTCGAGGCGAAGCAGGGTCGACGACCTTGAAGATATGATGATGATGGAGGCTATACGGCTGAGCCTTGCATCGGAAGAAGATAGGAAGAAAAAGGAGGAAAAGGAGGCGAAGAAGGAAGCCAAGAAAAAAGAGAAACAAGACAAGAAAGCAGAGAAAGTAGCCAGAAAGACCGGCATCTACCCGAGTAGCGCCAACCAAAGTACAGCGGGTGTCGACAGCATCTTGAGCGAGGCTTCTTCGTGCCAAGGTGATCTCTCTGCCCTGCTTGGGAAAGGCAAAGCTATACAGCAGACAAACTCAACGGCAGATCCACAAGAGCATTTAGAGCGCGCCCGTGCTCAGATATTACCAAACGATCCAGGGCCATTCTCCTCACCGTACTCCTCGTCACCATACAGGCCTTCGCATCTTAGGACACTTTCCAATGCCTCCTCGTCAGCTTCTTCAATTGAGGGATCTATCCCAGGATCCTTGAAGAGCGACCTCCGAGGCCAAGGGTCCTCTTTCGAAGTTTCGCCCAATGCCAGTGGTATCAACATCCCCTCCGGAGGTTCAGCACAAGATACCTATATCTCCGGCACCCCCCCAGGTGGCGGAGCCGGGCTTGAACCGATGCTCAACTTTCGAAGTCTCGCCGCCATGGTTGGAGAAGACGACAAGCTCAAAGATGCAAGTCATGAGGAAAATGTGGATGACGGACAGGATTCCGGCCATCAACAAGGCGAAAGCCCGGCTACTTCAGTTGCTGAAGCTAACACGGATGATTCAAGTGCAACGGCAACGCCTAAGGAGCGTAAGGTTCAAGCAGATGGTGCAGCTACAGAAACATCCAACTCCTCGAAAATAGAAGTAGCAAGCTTCAAGATCACGGGCTCATCTCGAACGAATTTGGATTTTGACGACACAAAGCAGGCGACTTTGGTAGACAAGAACGTATCAAGAGACGAAGTGCAAACTTCGTAATGAGGGAGGTAACGACATGATAACAAGGCTTAGGGTGGACTTAAAGTGGAACGGCGCAAGGTGTGTACATAGATGGTATGGTCTCCTTTGTTGGCTTGGGGTTACGAATCATCAAGGAGAGAGGAGACTCTGTCTAGGCACGGTGCATTGGTGGTTTTTGTGACTTGGAAGGTGGTATCTATCCCGAGAGGGTTGACATGTTGAAGAAGGATAGATCGTATCTTGCCATTGTTGATCCTCCACATCTTTACAGAACATTGCAACTCAGGCAAATTCTTCATTGTCACGTAACTAAACAGGACCCAAAGAACTCTGCTGCACATGTGAAGCATACTCTGTTGCTAAGTTTCACACACTGTAATTCCATTCAACTACTCACCAATTCCCCACTGGCTATTCTCTTCCAAGTTCTCGCCGCTCAATGCACCTACATCAAAATTGATGAATTCAGTTTGCCTCCATGAAGAAAATTCTCAAGCAAGTCCAATTTATTCAATGCTCTGATAAAGACAAGGTATTAGTGGTTGTCAATCATCGTAACGGAAGTAAAGAGTTGAAGGGAATTCATGCTGATTGAGGTTTAGCTGCCAATAGTGCTAATTCAATTATGACACAATCATAAAAAAATCCTTACGGCAAAGCGGACTTGAGCAGCAAACTGCCCTTCCATCTTTGGAGTCTAAGCTATCACTAATTGCCCGCTTCCTCTTCACAATCCCGCCACCCTTAGGTATCATATGATCACCCGGAATTATCTGATAAAGACCCAGAAGTTCATCCGTCAGATCCTTCACCTTGACAAAGAACTTGCCTGCATTCAAAACATCATACGGCAACTAGTATGAGATTGTCGAATTTTCAGGGCTACATCCCAACCTTGTGACCTCCTCTCGCAGACCATTCATCAGCGCCGCAATACTGACACTCTTATACCAAGCCGAGCATTTAGGCTTTTCAATATACCGAAGTAGTCCGCTGATCTTGCTGCAGTCTAGGCAACGAACCACAGGCGGGTAGTCTTTCGAGTGAGCATTTTGAAGGTGATTAGTAAGAGCCATATCGAACCTATATATGGCTTTGCAGATATAGCATACCTAGCCTCGGGATGGAACGTAGTCACCGCCAAAGGCGTACTTTCTAGGGGCACCACGAGAAACCAGGCGATAAGTTCCCGAAATAAGTTTTTTTTGGGCGAAGCCAGGGCATCCTTTGGCGACGGCATTGATATGCCTGGTGGCCTAGCTGCCTCGTGGGTTGTCAGGGTCAAAACATCCACCTTTCTCGAGATGAGCGACTATTGCTGATTGAAATTCATGGCCTCATTTACAGCCTCAGCAAGAGTTGTCTCGTGGCATGTGAACTTTGGAATGCTGTTGCATGATAAGTATGAGTGCTCTAATTAGTCTATATAGTAATAGCTACCTCGCGAAGGTTTTCCAACAGAGGAGAAGTTTCTCTCACAATTACGGCAATATGTGTGGATATGCATACTTGAGATCTTCAAATGTGAATGAAGATCTGGGTCAGGCTTGCACAAGAGCCCGCATGGTTCACAATAAGGATGTTTCCTCTAGCTATATTGTATAAGTTGAAGTCGAGTAAAGGGGTTCTCGAAGTTTAATTTGCAGAGAGAATATGCGAGCTTATGAATTTCCTTTTTTTCGAAATGCTTTTGCAAACTATATAAGCTGTCCGTCTCCATCTTACAGGAAATACATATGTGATGAATGTGTCGATTGGCTTTCTTGTGCTCAAGCCTGGAAATCCAACTGTCAAAGTCAGGGTCGCACTTGTTACAATATGTCGTCTTATAATCTTCGTCTATCTCTAAATGCTTTTGCAGTCCTTCTGCGGTCTTCCACTGTAGTTGACAAGGAACCCACAGGTGGGGGTGCCTTCGCAGGTCCGCTTTTTTATGCTCTCATCTAGCCTCTCGGCTGTTGAAATTAAGGCCACAATTGCGGCAGTCGGTGTACTCGTCGTTGTTACTGGTCACCGACGTTGTTGGCGTGCTTGCCATGAGACGAATAGTCTCTCACATGGCTTTCAATAGGCGTGCCGACTTGCATTGGAATAATGTCGGTTTGGTGCTGCACCATAGAGAGAGTGTCGCAATCTGTGCAGGACGGCATCTTGTCTGATCTATAGTTAGTTACCAACAATCAAACGACAGCGTGACCGAAGCACATTCGTCTTTGAATTTTCTAACGGTCCTATTGCAAGATTCATCTGAAGTCTATGAGGGATTGTCAATTCTTGAATGGTTGATGTAGAAACTCCCGGCAACTGCTGAGTTGGACCCCAGCCCCAGCGCCATAACCCATGCAGTTGATGAAGTTCTTGTATTCGTAACAGGCTACTAGAGTGTCAAATGGGTGGGTACACCGATCCTATATTAGAGGATGCTCACAGCGTTATCCTGGAGTCTCTAAGATGAAGGCTTCAAGGGTCCACTGCAGTGAGGTTCAGCGTGTCGATGGTATCAAGAGTCTAATAATCCAGCATGGCAGTCCTTCGACTACCTGTAGCACACCATGCGCACTTTTGCAGCGATCAGTAGTGAGAGGACACGTAGAAAGTGGTACATGTGCTCACATTCTTGGCGTTACATCCAGCGTCATGCTCCCGACAGTATTCCTCTCGGCAAGTCGAGCACCTTCTCTGAGTAAGACGCAGACATTTGTGACATTGTTGACCGCACTCGTAGCAGTGTTTCTCAGCACCGGCCTTCATATCACCAAGGATCAGCTTCTTCCAATAAGAGATCTTGTGGCTCAGCAATCGAGTAGCAAGGCTCATCCCCACATCCCACCCTCACCCCCTTCGTTCAACAACTGATCTATGAGGCATTTGCGAACACACAATGTATCGTGTACCTTTATGCATTCTTGAATTCCTTGATTTCCGCCCGACAAAGTGTCCATACTCATTAGTGTTCGTCTCCGGGGGACTGTATAGCATGATTCACACCACCAAGCGTTGCATCTCTCACACCAACGATCTTTGAGACACTGTCGACAACGGGCAATGAATGGCGGATGGGGCAAACCATTAGTGTGAAGACGCTGAGCAGCTCTAACAGTCGACGAATGTAAGGGTGGCGGTGCCAATAATGGGAGCTGTTGTTTGGGCGATATACCAGGGTACGCCGGACCTTCAGGACATGAACCACACTGCTGGCAGCCGCCGAGACTGACTGTTGCCAGGGCTAGCTTGGCAATGTATCTCGGCTCCTCCTGCCCGAATGAGTTGCGATCTTCTAATTGTGCTACAACGTGGCTATGCTGGCGGCACAGCACAGCATCAAATGCAATTAGACCGGAACATGCCTCAAGGAGACTGGCCCATTGCTCGGCATCGTCATCAGAGGTCACACGGAACACCTCTCTTCCACTGGCGCTGTACCAGGGGTTACTTTGATGCCAGGACGACCGAATAAATTCTTTGTGCAAAGCACCACTACTTGCAGCACCAGCACCAAGCTGGGCGCCAATGCTGTTTGTTACTCCTACTAAAGCCGATGTCTGACGTTGTCGTAGATCTGCAGCGGTATATTCCGCGGCCGCCTCTTTCGGGGTGAAGGCATAAAGCCCTTTGAGCTTGAGAGTACCTCCTGTGCGTGATGGTCTGATAATATATCGAAGGACCTGGATGAGCTTTGGGCTGCCGAGATCACCTGCACCTCGCAGAGACAGAATGCGGATGTTGTAAGCTTCATCACATAGCATTTCTCTCACAAGACTGGCAGGGACAACAAGACCATCAAGAACAAGAGTACGGACATTATGTAGGACATTTTGACGCTGAAGACTGTGGAAGACTTTGCGTAGGGGTCGAGCGTGGAAGTCATCCGTGCTCTTCTCAAGTGCTACAAACAGATCCTCTTCAATATCTTCAGCAGGTCTTATATCGAACACATTATCAGACCGTCGTTGACAAGACTCGATGTTGGTCAAATCAAGATAGTTGAAGACGTTTGATTTATGATGAAGTAGGTCGTGGAAAGATCTTGAAGTCGCGGCGAGTGTGAGGAGACCTTTGACGCCAAGATACGGGCATACATGGCCCAAGATGAGATCATTGCTCATGAATTCCAGAAGAGTATTCTGTTGACGATGCATCGCTGGGCCTTGCCGTGTCGATTCACACCTTATGTTGCGGCAGTTATTGACCGCCACCCGAGCAGTGTGTGTAGGCACCCCTCAAACAGGTTCAAATGAGAGCATCTCAGTATTTGACTTGGATCAGAGTCACAAATAATACATGTTTTTGAATATGGGAGTAACCACAGTTCGAAGAACAGGCTTGTGTTAGATTTCGAGAGGGAGTCTGCATTTGCAATGTGCAAAACTCTGCTGACTGTTCCCCTTCCTTAGCAATCCTCACCCAATTTTGAACAT
>QKZZ01001418.1:0-11505 GCA_003521265.1 Cetradonia linearis
GTGGGAGGGAAGGAAATAGATGGTGGAGGAAAGGAGACTTGGGTGGGTGAGGGAGAAAGGAATGCTTCTTGGGGGCAGGCTATGCATAACGAAAAGAAACAGCAGAGGTTACACGGAAGTCCCGCGAGTAGTATCAGGACGAGCACTTCGAGGAGAGGGTCAAGCGCGGATGCAGAGGCTACATTGAGGCTTTTCGATGACTTATAACAGCGGTTTGTTTTGTAAGATGATGTAGAACTTTAGACATTGATAAATATAATGCAATGGGGTATCATATGGTACAACGCCTATATCTCCTTGCCAAACCGCGACTAGCATACCTGCTCTGATCGGACTCCCAGACCTCTGGGTCATCCTCCGAATATATCGTAGTAATAATCCTCGTCCAGCCCATCTCGGCTTGGTATCTCAGGTGCCTCCCCGGTAAACGCCATATCATCAAACCGAACATTCAGTAGCCGGATCTTCAACCCGTAATCCTGCACCATAGAAATCAACTTATTGCTCTCCGCCGTAATGGGCTGCTGATTTAAGAGCATCAAGAGTCCATCTAACCATTCAGATGCCAGACTGTGAGTTTGCGGATAGAGCGTTAGTAGGGTAATCTCCTTGCGATTTGCTATGGACTTGGTAATGCTGGATCCCGCCCGCGTATGGGTTTTTGGGGTAGTAGGACGAGAACCTGGAGGATGGCCGTGTATGGTTATCTTTGTGGATGACGCTGGATGTTGGCTTGTTTTGAGGGTAGAGGTTGATGAGTTGACATCAGAAGGGGCAGAGACGTTGGAAGTCACCGAGGTAACGGCTGTGAGGTCGATCTTCTCGCGTAAAGCCTCCAAAGCAGGCTCCTCATCCGTTCGGAAATCGAAGTCGGCGTAGTGCAGGTATCTTCTATTATGGGACAATTTTGCGTAACGATGGGAGGATGGTTCGGAAGATTTGAGATCTTGCTTCGTCACTGGACCGGCCTCAGGTCTGTATCCTTGGGGGTTTGGAAACCAAGCTCCGGCAAGAAGACATCGTATACGTTGCTCTTTCACGAATTGTAAGGCTTCATGATTTAGCTCATCTCGAATCTGGCGTAGATGATGACCCCACGTGTCCTCATAGGTTAGCTCAAGCAACTCCATCTGTAGCTGCCGTAATCGGTGCAATTCGAATTCTTGTATCTCCGTCTCTATCTTGTGAACGTCTTTGGTCCGAGTGGCCCCTCCAACTACAGCCTCAAGCAGTATTCGTATCAGATCCACAACCTTCATAAAGTCTTCTATCTCTGCGCCTATCGTCTGCCACAGGCGAAAGAAGGTATACACACCGGCAGTATGGAGTAAAGACCATTGCAGGATCATAGGCTTAAAGACCTTGTCGAGATTCGTTCTTGACTCGAAGGGCAGGGGAAACTTAGCTTCGTCCACGTCCGCTTTGTCTACCTCGAAATGTTCATACAAGATCGCGGTCACGGCAAGACTGGCTCGTGCAACTGGACATCTTTGCTCTACTGGCTTCGCTGACTGCTCGAGAATCAGTTTCTGGAAGCCATCCTCATGTCTCTTCACATAATCCGTTAGATCCATCATGCCAAGATAACCGGTCTCTTCAAATTCCCACGCAGGACTCTCGGTCTCAAACCCTAGTCTTCTCCATTTTGTAGGATTATGTTGCTTCTTCTTCGACCCATCATCTCCATTCTCCACAGGCGTCGGTACCCTTTCTGGGTTGCTCGCCAAATGGATACTCTTCAAAGCCCTCCTATGGTCCGGCTTTTCCAAATCCACAGGTATATCTCTCCATTTGCGGAGCAGCACCTTTGTTAAAGCCTGGAATTCTAGAAGCGGGTGCGATAGGTCTTGCATTGCCGTGCTTTGCATAAGCGTGTACGCAGCTCTGATAACACCCAGGTCTTGCAATCTCTTGATGAATTTTGGCCATTCGGCATCCGTGTCATTAGTCATCGCTTCTCGCATTAGGGAATTTATGAGTTGCAGAGCGTTGGCACATAGTGCGTGGTCCGCTGCTGATAATCGGCTGACAAGCATCTCGAGGAATTGGGGGTAAACGGCTATTGCTGGTTTCAAAGCTCTGAAGCCAAAAGAGCTGGGTTGTGACAGTTTGTTCGAGGTTGTATATGGGTGGGAGACGATGTGTAGGAGGATAGACATTGCGCCACGTAAGATATTGACAAGCGGATGAGTGACCACGAGCTCCACAACCTATTTTCCACAGTCAGTAGCTACTCTAGATTGAACGAGTAGAAGCCTACTCTCTCGACCAGGTCTGGATTGACATATTCCCAACCCTTGTCCACTTCGAGCAGCCGTGAGAAGGATGTTAGACTATAAGCCAGAGTATTACCCGTGGCATAAAGCGCCAGGTATCGAAGCTTTATCGGACCTCCTTCAACGATGAATACATCAGCAAAGGAGGGGTCTCCTATGTTTGACTGTAGCTTAAAGACTGCCATTTTGCGTACAGCATCTTCATCGCTGCCCAGACGCTCAACAAGTTCAGAGACATTGATGCTGTCCATTGAGGGCGTCAGGCTAGCGAATATGGTGAACAGGATAGATGCTGAGCAATGGGCGGTCTTCCGACTACAAGAAACGCATAGTAGGCCCGATGCCTGTACTCTTATGAAGCCATTGGTCGTACGACGTCCTATCTCAACTATCAAATTAACTTCTTCCGGTAAAGCGTGCCTCCGGAAATTCATCACACTAAAGACCCAATCAATGTCAACGAAGGGAACTTTCTATGCACGAAGCCTGAGCTCATGAATTCGAGGAGTGGTAAGAGGTCCCAGAGACATTTCAATTCTGCACCCGATCGATATAGCGAAACCGAACAGAAGATTCCCTCTGATTCTGACTCAATGGCTGTCTCTTTAACCCGATGTAGCTATCCCCGAAGTTGCTAATTGGCAATATACGCTCTACTGGATATAATGCAGACACTGCTTGCCTACAGTTGTCTTGCATCTCCACGGACATTCTACAGTCTGGTCTACCGGTTCGTCGGGCCCGTATTTCACAATTCTCATGGTCTTCGCTGCATGTTCCCCACATTTCACGAGGTCGTCACCCCTCCCTAGTTAACCATCCCAAGATACTCGGGCAGCGTTCAGCCACTTGGTGATAAGACTGAAAGACCCTAGGACAGGTCCTTGAGTAATTTCCTGAGTCGATCCTTTCTATTGTTTCAACACTTGGATAACAAAATCTATAACTTTCTGATTTTGCTCGCAGTGTTTATGATCGGCATTCTGCTCCCAATTTCTACGATTCATCTACTGAACAGTGCTGTCGTTTTCCGATATTAGAATGTCGTTGGTCTCACTCACGGTAAATATGGGTAGGAGATATTGGGATGCTAGTGTGTGCTAGCTAATATGATCGTGCTTTGCAGGTGCTTTCAGTGCGTAAGTGTCATTGCCACCTATTACTACACACTGCAGCTCCTAGTATATCGGCTTTCCGGAATTTTCCCGGCAAGGGTTCTTGGTGGTCTCCATTAGTTTGTTAATCCATTGACGAAGTAGTGAGATCCCGGGTACGGAAAGCCCCGATGGGGTGAAGAACGTCATGTTGGCCCACTGAGAAATCCTTGCTTGTGCATCGGAAAGAAAGAATGGTGGTGGGTCTGTGCAACCCAGCTGATTGAGAAGCTGCACGACGATTTCTTCAAACGATGTTCGCCCCCTCCACAAGCAGATGCTGGCCTTTCGTTTCGCAATATACCAAAACGGTCGCAGCAACAGCCCTGCCAAGCGTGATGTATGACTCTGCTTCAATTGAATTTGTGACCTTATATCTTGATTTGGAAAATGTCATTGATACACCAATTTGTAGTGAGATTGGAGCCGGAACACTAAAGTGTGCTTAGCCTTGAAAGGAATCAAGCTTGTAGTTCCCAAGCTGGACTTCCGGAATTCATCGGAGAGAGGATAAACTGTAGCCAGTCTTGCGGCAGCTGTCCGCGTCCTAATTGGCCAGCCTAATACGCATGGAGTACTGGTATACAGCCTTTCGCCTTCTCCTAGACTTAAAGCAGTCTGGACTGCACAGTTCGATCCGTCGCAAGTATTCTCGTCACTTGCTACGATATGCCACAACGGCCATCCCTTTTGTTGAAATTGACACTTCACAGCGTCACCATCCTGCACTCACAAAGGAGCAACGGCAAGTTGCTACTTTTTTCATTGCATTACCAAATGGAGACCAAAGTGTAGCCGCTGTGAGAATCAAGCCGTCCGATACTTGAGTGATAGCCTGCGAAAATCCCTCATGCTGTACTTTGAAATGTCTCCCATCGCCCGTCTTAGGCTGTCGATCAAAAACACCAACAGACAAGGCAAGGATTGGCGCCCTAGCTGATTTCCACCGCCAGCACCCATCGAAGGGATTTCCTGATTCATTGTCGGCGGGACATTCATTTTTTCTGTTTCGAGCTCAAGGACGTTGAATAGGGCGAGCTGTTCACCGTGAATCAGGTAAGTAGATAGAACTAGTTAACTTAGAGGTAGTCGCCTTTCACTCTTTCCGACAGTATTGCTGAGTCACTCAAGCACCAGTGAAACATCGTCCGCTAAAATATTCTCACTGCTGCCGAGTATTGTCACAGTCTGTGGGTCCATGATCATCGCCGAGGGAGGACTTCATATTCAGGGTCATGCCCAAAGGCTCACGCTTTCACGCTGCATCAGGGCAAGCTTTAGGCAGACCCGTAGCTTTCACAACGTGGGAAATAAAATCGCCATAACATTCAAAGGTAAAGGAGTCCATAGGCAATCTCTTTGCCGGATTCAGACAATTGGGGCTGAAGTCGTGCACAGATGGTCCGCGGCTCATGAATTAGGGACTGAGGATGGTTTTTGGATGACAAAATCAGAATTCCAAGGACGTTTTATAACCAACAGCGAGTTTGAAATTGTGTACCGAAGGTGGAGATTTTCAAGATAAAGGATATCAGAGTAGGTCAAGACGTTGATCCAAACATGAAGCAGCAAATCTACGGGCTTTTGAAATAGCCAATACGCCAAATTTATGGCCAATATATCTGCCCTTCAAAGAATAATCGCACTAGAGCGATTGAATCAGCACGCTTCAACGATAACGTCTTTGTGAGCAGTACTCATGATTCATTTCTTACACTCAACAAGTATCTCAAGCGTTGTCGATGAGAAAGCTGAATGCGAGAAACAAAAGCGCGGGGCACGATGCGGCTGAATATCAAACGAAGCGAATTCGGGCGTCGAGCCTCAGACTAGATGCATTGAGCCTGCATGAATATTTTAAGTACCTCCGCTCTAAGCAAAGTTGATATCTTCTGCATTTGCTCATCTATGCAAACCCTAGAAAGCATGATTATAGCTGGTCCTGACCTTTTCACGCTTGCAACGAACTCCACCATCGAAGCTGCATGTTTCTGATACAAATTTCTAATTAAGACTGGTCGTTTGTCCTAGCTCAGAAAAAAGTTCCATAAGCAAGACCCGGGCGATCCGCACTACACCACATAGATCTAAACCTCCAAAGTGTGCTGCTGAATTTTCCTGATAATTAAGACCCCCCGGGACTTGCAATGTCAATATTTGGCGTTCGCCAATCACCCGTATTCGGATGGACAAGGAGTCTTAGGGCTGATCTGCTTGTGTATATAACCTCAGGGACGAGACAGAGGCTGAGATTGCTTTCCCAAATGGTCTGTTTGACCTGGGTCGGACGTTGATAAAGTATTAGCTATAATATATAAGCGTTATACCAGTATGCTTTCCAGTCATATTCATCTCAGATGAAAGATACGACAGATGCTTTCTAACAACCAGCGCTGGGGGCAAAAAAAAAAAAGAAAGGAGAAGCGATTCGAACGCCGGAAGATGAGGCTGATCGAAATATATTGTTTCCTTCATTCCTCTTTATACATTCGAAATATCCGGTATCTGATCCATCTTGTCAAAAGTCGGCAAAGCATCCGCATCAACGAAGGGCCCAATCCGTCGATCCAAAGAAACCGCCTTGAACCCATGCATCATATAATTCTTTCGAGCATATGCGAACAAACCTTCCGCTCCAGTACTATCATCTCCAGCCGCGCTCTCTGAATCTCTTTTGACAGCCATGGTCGTAAGCGCCTTCAGGCAGATTTTGGCAAGATACAAATGGCCAAGATCACTGTCCAGGTGTTGACTTAGAAATTCCATAACAGTATGATGCTGGGGAAGTAATTGGTCTGGCTCTTGCAAATGCACCAAGCCATTACAGTATTCCGCGAGTTTTAGGCCGTCAACGGGCTGCACCGCCTTCTCGTCTTTCTCACTGAGACCAAGAGTGATTGCAAACGCTATGTCTTTTGCCCCTAGCGGTTCAAGTGCGAACGTCATCCAATAGAATGTCTTCTCGGCTATTGAAGCGATGATTGGGTTTTCCGTGGCAATGCACTGCATGTATGTGTCATACAGATGCCTTAACGAAGGTACGCCCTGTGATAGCTGCAGTTCAGAACCCTGATCGCTGGCGCTGGCGCTGGCGCCGGTAAACCACTGATCGATCGCTGTACGCACCCAAAGAAAGCTAGATGGCAGAGTTAGATGGAGCAGAGCACGTATTCTGGGTACAACTGACCTCCCATTAGAACGCTGCATGAGCATCGATTTCGCCGCACTGAACAAATTTGGTCCCGTATTCTGCCATATTTCCCACTGTTTGGAAACTTCCTCTATTCGACCGTCAATGAAGCGGTCAATATCCGCAGTCTGGCCGTGGCTAAGGTCAAGGCTCAATTGAGTACCCCCTGGATAGGTTTGCAATAGTCTCTTTATGGCAGAATTAATGTCAGATGTCTTGCGGCTGGAGATGAAAAGCTTCACGATTTTCCGAGATCTCTTAGACACGTAGTTCCAGGCTATGAGTAAGTTCTCGAGGCTGTCATGTGTACATTCATCGGCTCCATCGATGACTATATATGTACGTGGTGTTGATAGCGACTGCAAAAAGAGGTCGAAATATGCTCTGAGCTCGGTCGCACTTCCATCGCAAACGGCTTCTTTTCCATGGCTGTGGAAGAAATTCTCCACGATTGTCTTAGAGGACGTCCGCAGGTAAAGTTGCTTCAACAACGAACGAAGAACTTGAACATGTCCACCGAATTGCTGGTAGCTGCAGTAAAAATAAAGGACGGTAACATCGCTGTTGGCAGATAGGGCGTCGATAACAAAGGATCTAAGCATGTTTAGTCACTAGGTCATCCTTAATTCTCACACGGCTGACTTACGACAGGAGTGTCTTTCCAGTTCCCGCTGTCACAAGGTTAGCTACCTAGCCTTATAAGATCATAGGCGCCACGTTGAGGGTCTTACGCGATCCGTAAAGCCAAAAAATACTTGACCGCGAAGTGTCTCGCCACTCCTGAAATTCACTAGTGTCTGAAAGCCATATGCCGGTTTCTTTGTACCTTTTAGACTCATGGAAGTCGTGCATTTTTCGATGATCTATTGACGATAGCCACTTGGCAACTACCATTACACGCTCAGTCATGTTATTTTCTGAAACATCTGCATGCAACCACAGTGGTTCCCGGCTTTCGACAATTTGACGGACCTTGTCATCGAGCGAGTGGACCCTTTGAAGTCTGCGCTCAGAGTTGGCAAATTCGGCAGTAAGAGATGGCTTGGTCATTGCACGCTTCAATCTTTTTGTGGCGAAGCTCTGGGATGGCTCGGCCGGGCCATCATTCCATAAAGCAGTGGCAGTTGCTACAAGATGTATGGTTTCCATGTTTTGAGGGAACAGCTGGAACGAATCAGAGACTTCAGCGCTGGTCGGGCTACTTTGTTCTGATGAACGAGGCCTCTTGCGTAAGTCTATGGTCACTGACGTGCCCACAGGTACACTAACAGGTACGCTAAGGGATCTGGCATGTTCAGTCATCATCCAGATACATTCCATAATGTCTGTGTAGGCGTGATCAAGCTGCCCATTGTGGTATCCAAGCTTGGTCATGTTCCGGTGATCAGCATGGATGCTGCTATATGGATAGCCGTCCAGTATGGCACTATCTGTAGTCACAATCTGCTATGCTATGAGCGCAGAGAAGCCATTACAAAGAATTTTTTACCTTGCCAGCGAGTGTCATACCCAATTCCTCAAAATAGCAATGTATCTTCAATGCATGGTTTCTCTCCTTTGCTCTTCGAATTACAAGCTTGACAAAAGAGTCCCTGAGCTGGAAAAGCACCTCCGATTCCGGTCTCAGTAATTTGACGATAGCCTGATTCACATCTTTGACGCCATGGGCGAGATCCGTGCACAAGCTTCCCCAGTTCGCGAAATTTGACCCTCGGTGAGGAGTACCCAGAAATATAATGCCAGCTGTGGAGTCGACCATGTCATGATAGCGCGCGTCCGAACTTTCGTTCGAATGTAGAAGAGCTTTTTGTATGACCAAGCCACCCAAAGAATGGCCGATGAAAACAATTGGACGAGAATGCTAATAACCATGATTACCTCTCAGAGTCAGGTGGAACAAGCAAACTCACCGTACTCGTCCTATACCGATGATTAGCCAATCTATCGCATAGGTTGGATCCATGCGCGCCTAAATTATTTTGACTTGGATGGTGAGTGACCCATGTTTTGAAGATATCTGCGTCGTATTCCCACATAAATATACGAGCAAACGGGACATCTTTTGGTAGAAGATTGAGAGGCCAGTAAGTCTTGCTTTTCGGCTCATACCACGTTTTTGCACTGCCAGTTAATCCATGAACAAAGACAAGGCTGGGGAGGTTGTTAAACTATATTTTCCTGATTTAAGTAATCTTCTTCGAGAACACATACTCGACCCTAGCATCAACCGGCTCCCATATCTTGTGAAGACCGGGTCCCTTGGGAATGGGCGGTGGATCGGCGGTACCAGTGTCATTGCCACGTGTTATGAGGGAAAGACTGGGGACGATAGAGAGCCAACCTCGAGGTTGCGCCCTTTCCATGCTTGCAGAAGCTAGTTGTGATGGCAAAGCATGCAAGCAAAATGATGTTGTCACCGCGTGATGCCTGCTTTAGTAGAAGCTGAACATCCTCAGCGAGGTGACCACCATTCAGCCTCATCGAAGCCATGTATTATTAAGGAGTAGGCTACCCAAATGCAGCTAGTGGATCTGTCTTGCCGCTGCACTTCGCTCCAAGTCATTGCATATTGTTGGTGGCTATTTGTTCAGTGACTATGGCCCAGTCAATCAGGTCTCTAAATTGTGGTCGTCTGTTTACACCGGAAATAAGACATCACTGCAATATTCAAGGGACTTTGAGCGCTATTGGCATTTAGACGGAAGAAACGACCCTTGGAGGTCGGGCTTAGGCCAATCGGCCAATCTTATCGGCTCCCAGGTTAGCTTTAATTGTGTCCTGTACGTATCGGGGCTAAAATCCATCTCATAGAATGGCCATTGAGGAATTCAGGTTCATGCACTTGCACTGCATCGAATTCTGTTTCCACTTGACATAATGACGTATCTTGGAATACTGATGTCGTCTCTCGAAGCATCGCTGCTTGCAAATTCTCTTGACCCAGAAGGATGTACAAAACAAGCACACAACTCAACTCGAACCTGTAACCCAGAAGCGCGTCATCTGATAGACAAGCACGCACCACGCCGCCTCAATGCAAGCATTTCATGGCGAGCTAGCAACCCTGCCAAAGATCGTTCTTGGTGACCCTTTTCACGCTTTTCCACATCGATTGGGCAAAGAACTGGCATCGGTGCTTGTGTACAGCCTTACGCACGTAAGACGAATCCAAGCCCGTGATGCCGAGAGCAACACTCTCCCTTTCAGTATGTTGTCAGACCTTAATCTCTTCTCATCACCGCAACTTAATTTCCTCATATCTTCCGTTGGGCATCCAGGCGAAATAGCGTCCCGGCGCCCTAGGACTTGTGATCTCCAGGTCTCGGCATATGTGTCTCATTTTGTTCTCCAGCTCATGTGACCTTCAACCTCGTTCGCTTCTTTCCGCGCATACTAGCGTACCAGGGCGCGGGTGTTGGTACTCGGTGCGTTGCGCCGAACTGAACCACGGTGTCGGTGTTCGGCCTGTTGCAGCCAAGTCTGGGGTATGGAGATGTGGGGTGGTACGAGCGGGTGCTGACGGAACGGGCGGCGGTAATGGAAATGACTAGATATGGATTGAATTGACTTTTCGCAGAACTCGTGGCAAGATTTCGAGGAGTCATCGCCCAAGTGTAAATCTAGATCTTCCTAATTTCAAGGAGCACTAGGATGGGAGGGGTGTTCACGAGACTATTGATTCGGAGGTGTTTGTCAGCTAGGAGCGTAGATGCACCAATGTCGGAAGGGTGATTACTTCAAGTCTCAGGGGTAGTTCGTGAAACTCTTCAGATCATGCAGTGAATCAGAAAGTGGTTGGCGCACCGAAGGTAGCTCGACTTAGCAGAAGGCTAAGTAGTAATGAGACTTGTCATTGGCCATGATTATTTCGGAGACGTTCAGTACTTGGGGTGATTTATCAATATTACTCGCCGGGAGCATGATTTTGTGTCTCCAGGAAGCAAGGGATGTAAGCTTCTGTGGCTGTGCTGCGGAAGGAGACACGCTCCAGTATCCCAAGCGAATCTTCGAATCTGGTCATTGTTGGTGTTGGTACCCCAGGTTTTGGATTATGAAAGTGTTGAAATCGGTGAAATAGTTGAGGATTTTCTATGTAGGCAAAGGATTGTTTATGCTTGCAAGCTAGTACATAGGGCTGAGAGGTGGCGTTCCAACAGAAAGCTCTGTTCTTGTGGCATAGGGGAGATGTAAAGCTAGCTGGCTGGAAGGCTGACGAGCAATTGCGTGGGTCGTGGTATCATTCAACGGTAACGTCCCAATGAGAATCGCCGGACTATTCCGGGTATACGACTTTTCAAGTCAGATTGGAAATATAATAGCTGTAAATTCAAAAAAGATGTTATATACAATCACACAGATGGAAAACAATTTTTTGGGAAAAGTGTGCTTGGAGCTGTGATAGTTGGAGAACACCGCACGTGAGGTTCTACATAGATACTCAGAGATTATTCCCAATGCAGCTACTACGTCACAGCCATTGTTTGGAGCTCTTCTGTGATTGGTTGCCTAGGCATTACTCGTAGAGAATCAAGCTTGCGAGATCATGAGGTTTAAGGAATCGGATTGGGAGCCATGAACAAAAAATGATTTGAATATTCTGTCCGGTATCCAGTGGATGGTAGATATTCACGACCAAAACGGGTTAAAAACATCGACATGCGAAATTCAGAGGGGTATGTCTGCACATGAATGGGTTAGTGTCCACGGAGCATGTTGTCAATACCACATGGATGCGGTGGGACAAAAAAGCCCGATAATCCGCGCTACTAGTTAACCGAGAACCTACCAAAATTCGTATGCGCATCTCTGACTCTTCCAACAAATCACCTAATCAACCATGCCTCTCTCGTCGCCAATAGCTCATATAGCTCAGCAGGAAATGGGC
>QKZZ01001424.1:0-16777 GCA_003521265.1 Cetradonia linearis
GGACCTATGAAGTCGAGACAGTGCTCGAAATCTTTCATTAGCGGGTCCACGCCATTATCTTGGACGCGGTCTATGAAGAGGAGGTTTTTGGCGCCCCAGGCTTCTATGTGGGATTTTGGCCAGTTGACCGGTTCGCCTACGCTCAGGATGCGTTTGATACCCATTGCTTTTAGGAGGTCGGGGTTGTTTGCGTGGGCGAGGTTGCCGAGGTACATGTAGGGGAGGATTCGGCTGGGTAGACTGCCATCGATGCGGGAGAGCCATGTTGGCTCGTCTCGGGCTGCGTGAGATCTTCCTCGGGTTGTGAGTGAGAGGGAGGGGACGAGCCTGGGTTGTAAGGATGCCAGGAGTGCGACATCTGATGGGTAAGCGAAGAAGTTCCGCCCCTTTTCACAGTGAAGGCGTAGCCAGGCGTCGTGAACGGGGATTTGTTCGGCGTACATGAAGTAGGCGAGTGCGAGGAGCGTACTTTCTGTGTAGCCATCGGTACAATGTATCAGGATCCTCCGTGATTGTGGATACAATTGCTTCATCGGGATGTCTCCATCAGAATCATTCTCATCGTCACTTGCTTCGGGTGTGGCACTTGGATTCGCCAACTTGTGCATCCATTGACACATAAGCTTTAGCGGATCGGAGCCTGATTTGCCATGCGTTTGCGGTACAATGCTGCCTGATGATGGAAATTCCAGGTGCTGTGGCGCTGAATAACTAAGCTCCCCGATACGCTTGAGAGTGTGGAGATCAGGAGCCTGAGCAAGGTCATTGGCTTCAATGAAAATATCAAATGAGGGGTCATCCTCTGAAGGCGGGCAGAGTAATGAGTCAGGAGTAGGCCCAAGCCACACGTTGTTAGCTATTTCGGACGCTTTCGACATGTTGCACATCTCTTTCCGCTCCCACTGAACTGTCTTGTATCAATTATAAGCTCATGCTACCATACATGAAACTTACAAAAATCCATCACTTTGCCGGTCGCTTGACCCTGAGAGTCGATAGCTACCATGTCCGGATGATTGTTCTCAAACTCTCCAAAAGAACCTAAAGAGGGTATCAGCATAAATTGATGACAAGACGGCTAAAGGAAAGCTTACTCAATACAATGAACGTATTATATATCGGTGCATCCGCGTCATCATTGCCGCTCTTGGCTCGCCACGTATTCTGCGCAATCGCAAACTTCTCAGCAAGGCCTTGTATTTGAGCTTTACTGGCTGTCTCATCTCCATATATCACGATATCCGACACAGCAGCCATCTTCGTAACTTGTATCTGGAAATTTCGGACCGAGAAGCCGTCTCTTGGATCTATGTCCAGGAAGGTCGCGTCCTTCCCGCAGTCAAGATTTAGCACCTCATCCGCACTGATAGCTCCCTTTAACCTCGACCTTGTGAGGTCCCCTCCCACTTTCACAATGGTAATACCGCGGAAGCATTTGGGCGTGTTTCGAAGAGCTCTCCGACGTGCGATGAAGAATGCCAGTTGAACCTGGTTCTCAGAGTGGAGGCCATGCAGCCAGGGAAAGACAAATTTTGGGTCTGGAAAAAGCTGCGTAGATAGTTCGTTAGTTGCTGCAGTAAGAGTGACAGGGTCAATGCAATATATAGGGGGTCTGTCTGAGACCTTATAGTGATTCTCGGCCGGATGTAGAATCGATAAGGTCTGGAGGCTTGCATTCTTTGACGGAGGAGAGGCAGGTGGTGTAGCAGGTGTCTGTTGCGAACTTCCAGCAGCAGGCCCAGGCGGGCAGTACGAGAGATGCTTGTTAGGGATTGGCGCCGAGCCAGGCCGCGCGGTATCAATGCTCAATCCTGACGTATGAGGAGGGGGCGTCAAGGCTGTCCTTGATACAGGTTGATGCAAGACTAAAGTAGACATTCTATGCTCTTCATCGGCCACGGCAAGTCTCTCTACGATAGGCCTGATGTAGCTGTAGCCTCAAGCTCAGCTGTGGGGCGTTGACTTCGAGTCCAGCCTGCCAAGCATATGATGCTTCGGGCACCGTTGCCTCTGAAGCCAAAGCTTTCAATCACACACCCATTGGTCGTCACAATATCCGGGAATAGAGGTTTGAAGCGAACTGTTGGTCGATTGACCCGTCGAGGTGCGATTGCACGTGCGATTAGTTTTCGCGCTTCGGAGGAGTGATGTTCGGCACAGACTAGAGAAACAAGTCGCCATCAGTATATTTCCATATATCTGACGCATTGGTGGTAGGGACCGATGAATGTTTTGGTACAGTCTCACTTAGCTGGAGAAGTAATTGGGGGCCGTAAATGGTAGTTGGCTTGGATACTTTAGGATTTGATGCGGATCTTGAGGTTGCAAACGGAGATCAGTATTAGAGGACCGCGAGTATCATGAGGTAGATGTATTGCAAGATGATCAGGCAGATGAAAGTGGAAAATGACGGAAGACAAATTGAGGGACGATAAGTGATGTGTATCACTTTTTTGGAATGCGAGCTCAAAAGGACGCCCCACTTTCTGCTTTTGGATGGGGGCGGGAGCTAATGTTCGGGCGTTAGACAAGTCAAACTAGGGCGTATGGGTGTAGAACCCCGCAGTTCCGCTGAAACGATATCAGATAATCGCGATTGCCAAAAGTAGAACTACTTGAGGCTGCGTTCGACGCCATCATTGAGGACCCTCCTCGCCCTGTTAGCGATGCCCCGAAGTCCTGAACAGTTAACGACACGACGATTTTCAGGATGGGCGACAAGGCAATGTGACCATCAGCCCCGAAAAGCCTCCATAGCTGCTTCGTTAGTCCATCCGAAACAAGCAGGACTTGCGGAACAAGTCTTGGTACATCGAGTCGTGCCAGCATCCCTGCGTGTTTGACGACAGCTCCGGACTAGGAGAAGAGCCCCTCGAATCAAAGTCAATTCCTTGTGAGTTGCTGAAGCCTCATCGACGATCTAATCCTCTTGCTGTTCGATCCACTCCATCGTTCGTTCTTCGACACCATCTTAGAGGCTTAAACACCGGGTGTGTCGTGGTCTTGCATCGAGCATTAGCTTGTGACTGGCAAGTGTGCCCAACGGCTTTCATGATCCATGTTGGAAAGCTTTGGCTTTCAATTCATCGGCAAGCCGTTCCATGTAAAATCTACCCATGTCTTTAGGGAGTTTGTCGAACGCTTTTGCGATCTTTTCAATGTCTTTTCTACCCTTCTCGTACGCTTGCACATCTCGATTGCCATACACATCCCGTCCTGGAGCATAGCCAGACTCAAGGTTGCGGAAGAATACGTTGACAGCTATGCTGATTGTATCGATAGGTGAAGCGGTGTGTAGCCACAGCGGAGGGATGTACAGGATTTCTCCAGGTTTAAGTAAGACTTCATGTGGATGTGCTAACGCGAGAGATGGGTTCCGGGTCAGGTCGGCCTCGAAACAATTCATAGAGGAGCTTGAAGCGCCAGGAGCCAGCTTGAATAATGATACGTCGGAGGGAGGATACAAAAGAAGCCGCTTGGTTCCGCGGACCTGGCATAGAACGTTGGCCATCACGTCATAGTGTAGCCACATGTTCACAGGGCCTGATATCCTGAGAACCGAGCTGTGTATCTTCTGCCTTACCACATCAAGCAGTGATGGAAGTTGAAAGTCAGAGGCAAGCCCAGGGAAGTCAGCCCAGAAATTCGCGGGCTTCTTTAGAGGTTTCTCCGAGGCGAGAGATCTCAAATACTGTTTTGAGCCTCTCGCAATCTCATCAACAAAGACCTGAAAGGACTTCTTGGTGTAACTGAAATTTCGGTGCTGAAAATCCATCTGCGAATTGCTTGTCTCGTGTACCACAACCTACAATAGTCAGCTGATTCGAGCATCCCAGCAGAACTATCTCTTACAATCCTATTAGCACCGATCTTGGCTTTCAGCTTATCCAGAGTCCATTCCTCCGTACACGACCCTAGAGCACCCTCGCACATTATGACTGGACGGCCTTGCTTCATTATCCGACTCAGATCTTCGGGCGATTCAAGGTGGATCTTGGTCAAAGTTGTAGCATCGTAGCGGTGCGATCCCTTTCGTACGGATGTGAGCTGACCAGTGGGAATGTCACCGACGTGTGCCTGTGAATCAGCCTCGCTTCTAAGGTGATCGGGCTCTGGAGCAGAGAATCCTTGTGTATTACTTGCGGAGAGAGTAATCAAATCCGTATCCCAATACGTCCCAAATGAGAAACAGACGGCTCCGACTCCGATAATAGTAACTAAATCGCTTGAGGCGAGCGTGCTGTGGCCGACGAGCAATGGGCGTCGCCCAGCGATCTCGCAATTGAGCATATTCCAGATCCACCTGTGTGATTGGCAGCCACGCGAGGAGTTTCGTGATAGGAATATGATTTCTTGCTTCTGAGGTAAGACATCAGAGGACACATCACCAACAAGGAGAAGTCCAATCAGTGACCTTGTCAAGCAAGCGCCCATCCTTCCGATGATATTTTTCGTCTCAAGCCAAGAGGTTCTAGCCTTGCTCAAGTCGATAGTCGGCATTATATCGTCAAGATTCAGGGTCCACTCCCAGATGTCATTAAGAATTGTGCCATCAGCTGTCATACCGCCAAAGAATATGCCGGAAGCTGAGCCCGTGGATGCTAGGGCCGCACCAAATCTTGGTGTCAATTCCTTGTCTTCGACGATTACCTGTACCCAACCGAGAGACGCGCGCCGCAGTAGCCAATGCCCAGAGATATTGTTGGCGTCGGTTTTGCCACCGTAGGTCAAGACGCCCTGACATCCTGATTTCAATGTCACCTGCATTGAATAATGCCGGTATAAAGGTATTGTTAGGTCATCTACCCTCTCCCAGCGAGCTCCCTGGAGGAACCAGCAGTGGCGTAGTGCGTGTTCTGGGGAGATCCTGCCGTATACTAAGAGTGAGCCATGGTCTAAGGCACTGATGGTATGGTACATTCTTAGCCCAATTCCAGCTGCGTCTGGTGGTTTCGCCAGTATCTTCCCCTGTAATCCATAGAAATCCGTGGTACCTATCCTACTCTGAGGCCCTAGACCACTATAATACCCCAAAGTATCCGGTGAAATAGTGACCAGAGCCTCGAATCGACGCACCTTGGATTTCAGAATGATTTCAGAATGTACTATCAAGACATTGTCGGCCGACTCGTTGGCAGGAGCGTCAGGTCTGTCCTTCTCCAGAGATCCCATCTTCACTATGTCCTGCACGGGAAATCCGTTATCAGCAATAAGGAAGTAGTGAGATGCAAATAAGGCAAGCTCTTCCCATTCGTCGAACGCCTCGCTATTGAGCGCAAGCCGCTGGTTCGAGGTGACAAAGTTTTCATCATTCCATACGTCCCATAAACTTCTTGGAGATGCCCTTGACCATCCGGATCCAAGAAAGCGGCGTTCATGTTCCGCTAACCATGGGTAGATTTTGACCGACTTATGGGGCGTCTGAAGATTGCTGAAGTATTGCATCATTTTTTGTGCGAAAGGATGCCCTGAACCGTCCGGCAGGAATTGTTCGAGAAGACAAAAACGTACTTTGGATTGTCAGCTAGGATTGTTTGAGACGTGGGTACAATGATACTTGCATACTGTCATCACGCTGAACTGCCCATTTGATTAGACAACTTGCTGCCTTGACATCCATGTTTGTAATAGACGCCTCGGCTGTACAGAAAATCACAAACGTCGATATGTCAAACGACTTCGCCAGCAACTCGTCAAGTTTATCAGTGTCTCGAAGATCACACCCTAAAGCTAAGTAGTTTTCATTACGTATGAACAGCCCACTAGGACTTAATGGTCTTTCGTAAGGTGTGATAAGGTCTCGAAGTTGTGGAGTCTTGATGATAATCTCTATTTTCTTGCCCATCGAGTCCGGGAAGTCCACATCAATGAAATAACGTCCCTGGCGGATTGACAGTTGTTTCGATAGGCATCGGAACGCCAAGGGATCACTGCGAAGTTATTGATCAATAAGTAATGTCTAACAAGAAAGCCGGACAGACGGATCACTCACTAACCGCATCCTAGATTGAGGACTACCCTCTTCTTGTCTGAAGGCTGTTCAAGAAACTGATTGATAACTTGCTCTACGGCACGCATACGTAGCCAATGCCCACCTGTCCTTTCATTAGAAATCCTTGCATATGACGAGCTTCAAAAAGGAGAACATTAAAGACGGTGGGGCTATCCATCAGTGGACATGATGTCATGTATATCGCAGAAGGGCATGCCAACCTTCATATGGCAATGAGAAATCTAGGCTTCATACTTGCTCTTCTACGGATGTCCGTAAATGCTCATGATGATGGGTCATTAGAACTATTGACTCGAAACTTGCGCAGAAGTGTTCGATATGCGCTCCAATAAGACTAACATCACGCGCCGCTCACTTACGATAGATGAGAGGAGATACTCGCACAGGCTTCTTTACAAAGTAGCGGAAGAAGTGAGGCTCTGGATAATATGTTCTTTCCACACTCCTCTTCGAGACCATAGAGCTGTTGTTCGTAGTCATGACGGACTCATCTTGTCTAGCTTTTCGTGACCTCTGTAGATCTTTGCCTGCCATCAAGATTGCAATCGCGAAAGGAAGTACTACCAATTAGGAAAGAAGAAGAGTTAGTCGAAAAAAAAAAAGATCGGGTCTAGCGCTCGGACCAAGGTCTTGGCGCTTCGGCTGTTCTACGGCCTCGTTAATAGAACAGCTCGTCTCACCTAGGCACCGGCGTTGAAGTAAACGCATACAAAACGTGCTCATATCGATTGCTTTTCCTTCCACAGCAAATGCTTCCAAGGCTTATGGCATCGTCGAAGATCTTAACCACTAAAGCGACAACACTGCAGAGTCCTCCGATTTGGTTGACTGGTGTTCAACAGCTCTGAACGCCGACGCGTGCTTCTTCACTCACCGGCCGAGATGTCGATGAATTTTGTGACTTTCAACCAGGACTACAGCCATTTGGCTGTAGGTATGTACCCACGATTCTAGAGTCGACGTCCACCAACAACCAGCTTCCAGGTACCTCCAGAGGCTTCCGTATCTATACCACAGATCCCTTCTCAAAATGCTTCGAAAACAGACAGGGTGATATCGCCCTATTAGAGATGCTATTCTCCACATCGTTGGTTGCCCTTATACTTTCACCACGAAGATTGCAGATTACGAATACCAAAGTACGTCCCTCGTCTTCGGGTATTATTCGAATCGCGAATAATGCGTGGGCGATGAGTATTGTCTTAGAGCCCAATACCATGTACCAGTTATGTTCACACTAACCGGCATTTGCTTTTGCAGAGGCATTCAACGATATGCGAGCTCACTTTCCCCACAACAGTTCTGGCTGTACGAATGAATAGGAAGCGCTTGGTGGTGGTTCTCGAGGACCAAATTTACCTCTATGATATCAGCAATATGAAATTGCTGTATACTCTGGAGACCTCACCGAATCCCAATGGTACACCATCCTTGGTTTCACCTTGCGATGTCATTTTCTAACACGCCTTAGCTATCTGTGCCCTCTCGCCCTCCTCCGATAACTGCTACCTAGCATATCCTCACCCTCAGAGAGCCGCACCCTCCTCATTCGCGCCTCCCTCCCACGTACCGCCTAGCGCCACACATATTGCTCCAACTAGTGGCAATGTTCTGGTCTTCGATACGCTGAGGCTCGAAGCAGTCAATTTGGCAGAAGCCCATCGCTCTCCCCTATCATGCATCACCATCAACAATACAGGCACCCTTCTCGCGACGGCTTCAGATAAAGGAACCATTATCAGAGTCTTCACAATACCCTCAGCGCGGAAACTGTACCAATTTCGTCGCGGATCTATGCCATCTCACATCTACAGCATGTCTTTCAACGCTACATCTTCTCTGCTCTGCGTCTCTTCCGCAACCGACACCGTACATATTTTCAAATTAGGCGCGCATCCTCAGCCTCGGAACGGAGACGATTCGTTGATGATATCCACTTCTCCCACTAAACGAGAAAGGAGTATAAGTCCCGGGGGCAGCGACTCTCAGCCTGACCTAACTCGGTCTACCAGCAACGCATCAGACTCGATATCCACAAAAGCAAGGAAACACAATGGTACATTGATGGGCATGATACGGCGAACTTCGCAGAATGTTGGCACCACCTTCGCAGCTTCGGTAGGCGCATATCTTCCATCGGCCGTCTCAGAGATGTGGGAACCAGCACGGGATTTCGCATGGTTGAAGATACCTAAAGCCCCACCTTCAGCGCAGGGAGGTGTCTTAGGCTCAACTACACCGCTAAGGAGTGTGATAGCTATGAGCAGTAATAGCCCACAGGTCATGGTTGTAACGAATGAGGGGCACTTCTATGTTTTTGGGATCGATTTAGAGAAGGGAGGCGAGGGAACTCTTTTGAAGGTGTACGAAGTCGGTGGTGAGAGTGAGAAATTGGGAGCAAGTATCATGGATGAGTGAAGTTGTCTACCACCTATGAGCGAAATATCATGCGTCAGCTCTTAAGCGGGAGTTTGGGGCGATTGGCAAATATCGTTGGGCAAGGAAAGACTGCCTCTCTTCCACTGAGCAATTGTGTACCATATCCTCCTATTTCTAACCCACATCTTATCTCAGCCAAATTACTGTCAATCAATCAGAGCATTTGCTGCGTACTGCGTGCAATGCTTGGAGACTGCCTGCATTTGCATCCTTAAATGTCCGCCCCGCAGTGGGAGGTACATCGATCTGCTCTGAGGGGTCTAGATCTCCCTAGTGCTGCCTGCAACAACCCGCCCGTGTTGCCGCAACCCCTAAATCTGACCCCTGTTGCGGATCCACTCTTTGTATCATGCCAAGCTTGGGCATATTTTTCAAGCTTCCAAGCTCCAACTTATGGCGCTGTTGCCCCAAACCCCGCAGTCAGTTGGTCCTCATACCGATCTGTCAGGCTCGCAGCTTCCTATACCAGAAATCGACAACGATGAACCTCTCGTAGAAGTTCTACGCCAACTTTCAGAGTGAGCATCAAAAAATACCTTCTAGCGATGTGATATGTGCGCCTAATCACAGTGCAAAGATACCTCATTGACGCCATCGAAGCTCCCTATACTTTCGAGCAACTCAGGACAGCATCTGTAGGCCACATATTGAGACGACTGATAAGGAGTCTGTATGATAGATGCCGTCATCACGACATTGTCTCGGCTTTGCTGTAAGTCTTCATTTAAGTCACCTAGGTTGCTCATTCATTACGTGGCCTTCTGCTCTGTACTCACAGAGTGACCAATATACAGTCGCAATTTGGCGCTGATGGGGTTATAGGATCCTCAAATGGCAATTCGCCTCAGGCGAAAAAGACGACCGTGGTGTTAACGAAGCTAGAGGCTTTACCTGCGAGATCGTAGCTTGGAGGTTTCTCGCTCACCCGACTGAATTTCCGAGTCTGGACGCCAGACACAACGAAGGCAACACCAGAGGTAATGTGTCGAGTACAGATGCAGAGGATGGTGACGATGCCGAGCGTACTGGACTTCTCTGGGGCCGAGGAATCGCGACTGATCCTCCACAAGTAGCCCTCAAATGTATGGCGACATCCACTGCGAAGGACGAGCCGTTATCATCGTTCTTTGGACTTAATGCACTTGAAATTGCTGCTGTCGCAAACGCAAAACAATTCCTTAGCCAAAGTGTTCAGAAGATAGTGGACGATATTTGGAATGGCCGCATAATTTTCTGGGAATCTCTAAGTGTTCACAGCAAGAAGAAAGCCAAGATCTACAACAAGAGACGAGCTGATCCATATTGAAGGCTCCGAGTCCCAAAATACCAGAAATCGTTCGAAGCTTTATTCTTCGCTTTGTTCCTAGTACTGTACTATGCAGTGCTTATTGAACGGAAGCCCAAGAGATTTGGCTTCGTCGAGGGTCTTCTTTACGTCTGGATTGCTGCCTTCGCATATGATGAGTTTGGCGAGTATCAAGACGCAGGCAGCTCTTTCTACGCTACCGACTTCTAGAGCCTGTGGGATCTGGGAATCATCGGTATCTGTTTGGCATACATGATATCAAGTGAGTCATCATGTTACGACTCTCCCCCTGTGCCCTAGCAGACGGACTGCAAATTACGTTCTGCCATGGACGATGGCTGGCTAATAAAGTCTCTTAAGGAGTCATCGCCTTAGTGAACAATAATACATATACTACAGACGTAACTCTTGACATTCTATCCCTTGAGGCTATATTCCTGCTACCACGAGTCTGCTCTCTCCTTTCTCTAATTCCGTTCTTTGGCACCTTGGTGAGCCATGAGCTCTACCGAGGTTAGCATAGCCCCAGGCTGACTTCATTGAACAGATACCTTGTCTCAAAGAGATGGTATGGATCCATGGTGCCGGGTTTTGTTAGGCAGTCAGGCTAATTGAGGCCTAAACTTAGACCAAGGATTTTGTAAAATTCCTTGGTATTGTGGTAATACTCTTTTGCGCTTTCCTGACCACTTTCTCCATGCTTGCCCGAGGAGAATTTACGGCCAACGAAATGCTCTGGATCATGATAAATGTGCGCTACTGACGCTCTTCTCCGACAGTCCTTTAAGGCTAATTCTATGACAGGTTTTTTTTGGGTGAGGCTCAGACGAGTCAATTGAATCAGACCAATGGCTAATCAAGAAAATGTGAAGGTCGGCATCTTTAGGCTTGTGAGTAGAGTTGAGCGCCGGAATCCTGATCGGACTGACCTTGAATGGTTGGGGGCAGTGACATGGCGACGCAGATAAAGCACCTTGATTAAGCAAAGCGCCTATTCGAACACACCCTTGCAAAGTGGCAAACCAGTGATCTAATTGGTCCACGCTAGATTTCGCGTGCGCTTGGCCCTGCCGTGAGCTAGCGCCCGCCTCTCTTGCATGAAAAACGCAATCACTGGATTCCACTGCTAATAGGAAAATAGCTCATGCTGTGCTTCGTGGTGCTCTCTAATATACTGCTATTGACATCACTAATTGCCATTCTGAGCCAAGTTTTCACTAAGGTGCGCCCTCTAAGTCTCAGGCTGCATTTGAGGCTTCCTACGAAGGCGATGGGCCTGGTTTTGTAACAGTGTATTGTGGAAGGATGGCATTAGATCCGAAAAATTTAGAACTGATAATTTTAACAGGTTATGGACCACGCTCGGGAGGAGTGTCTATATCAGCAAGCCAACAATGACTCAATTGGGCAATCCTCCACACTCCCACGGGTGCTAATATTTTTTCAGATATTCAGTATTCGTGCTCGAGGTAAGCAAAAGTCCGCATTGAGGATGCAATGATAGCTGAAATCTGCTAGGCATCAGCATCTCGGCGTTTAACGTTTTACTTTCCTCCGCTGGTATGGCCTCTCGCCTCATCATGCGATCACCACGAGTAACAGCATTTTGGCCGGAACCTGATACCCTTGTTATTGTTCCGACCATTGAGAATCTGCCTACTGTCCGAACAGATCCGATCTGCACGTATTGTCCTCTTGAAAGTCACCCACTTTCCGTACATCGCTGGCATCTGGATCTATGAAGAGTTAAATGGGCTAATTTAACCGGTGGCAACATGCCTCAAGCTCCCGAAAGCGCCTTAATTTCGCAAGCAACATCGAAAATGCGTCTAGACCATTTCGGAGACCCAATCCGAGAAGTCGGTCAGAGGCTTCTATACCAAAGACACCCGTCAGCGGAGGGTGTACAATCCTGGGAACGCATGAAGCGGATTTGACCGCCATTTTAAAAAGGATTGATGAAAGGATGGCCACGCTGGAACGGAATATCGATCGGCTTGTCACATGAAACGAGGATTACAGCAGGCCGGCAACTTCGTGCGACGGTTGCATATCTTGGCTGAATGCTATGGATTTAGAATAAGTTAAGAACAATGGTTGGATCATTCTGTTACACCGCTGGTAGCGGAGATCTTTAACAGTAAACTAAAGCAAAATTTATTCTTGTCCTTCCTTTCTTTGTCTTGCTTCAAGGTACTGAGTTTTGGTCAATTTACTACTCGAAGATAGTGGGGTTCGGTCATTTTCTTACTCAGAGCATAGTGTGGGGTAGTCAAAGCAATGGGGCAGCCACGATACTACATGCGTGCCTCTGGAAGAAGCCAGGAAATTCTTTCTTGTTCCTACTAGAAGAAGATGTAATTGATGAGAATATTGAGGCAGCCACAATACTACTTGCGTGCCTCTGAGAGAAGCCGGCAGAGCATAAAGACCGGTGAGAAGACGAAAACAGGCTTGAACACCTACTTAATACCATCTCAAGCTCAGTCATCCACAAATATCACATTTGCCGTAGAATAAGAATAGGGGCGGCCTGCAAGTTGTTGGGTTGAATGCCTCGAGTGGACTGGTACCTGACTTTGGGCCAGCTCTACGGCAGGCCAAAGCATCGAAGGCGATTCTAAGCTATGTCCCTGCCGCTATGGCCGAGAACTTTATCAGCGCCTATTGAAAAGCCGATTTGGCCGCTCCGAATTTTCGAGGCAAAAGAAGCCAGCAAACATGCGTGCCCGTGGAGCGATTATGGCGACTGGAAATTCGAGAGAGTCACCGTCGTTTCAGATTGAAGAGAACTGCTACATAAAGTTATGCGCACTATCCTTCATTGAGACTAGACTTATTCAAGCTACCACGTTTTGGTAGTGTCGACCAAGCAATTCCAGTCGATAGACCCGTTCTACGCCGACAGGGTCATGTCCGGCGATATCCAGACTTCCAACACGTCTTCGGCATCCCGCGCGACAATTGATTGATTAAGATGCTGACTTTGTGGAGAGTGAGATGTTAGACAAATTGAAGCCACCACCAAAGAGAAAGGATATAGGTAACTAAATCGGAGCATTCGATAATGCCGACCGAGTTGGCAACAGTTTTGTGGCTGGGTGAGAGGGGCGTTGGAAGCTAAGTTGGGAGGAGGGGTTGTTTGCTGGGGACTGACTAGTCCAAGAGCAGGTGAGCAAGAGATCGCCCAAAACGATGCTGGATGGTGATGTTGCTGATGTGATGGGGGTTACATCCGAAATTAGACGTTCGTCTCATGAGCCGAAATAGCACTAAACTAGCGGTATTTACAATACTGGCACCGGTGCGATTACCCCTGTCTGGTACCTTGGCTGTGGGAATAAATTAACCATGCACCCTTGTTCAGGTCCAAGGCGGTGGACGCATGGAGCAGGGATGTGAGCTCTAGCTCCATCGCAGCTGTTACCCTCATCCCTCATCTCTCATGCACTTGCTCCTCCGACACCAGCGCTCCGAGTGTCCTCACATGAAGTGGTGGGCGGTGCCGCGTTTGCTGCATCACTCACCACGACTCTTCCTGCGCAAAGGGTTCACACCCTACTCCAGCCTATCCATAGCGCAATTCCGCCTTGCTGCTATCATCACACCTATCTCTCTTCGCCTGCAGGACCCCCACTGCCTCACTGCCCGCTTAGTCACCTCCACTACATATATTATTCCTTCGTGCCCGCCGTACAACATCTATCCAACCTTCTCACTATATCTTACTACTCCACCTCTTATCTCTAAGTTGATCTTATCTACCAAACATCTTCACTGAATTTGTGTCTATATATCTCTCTATCATTGGCACTGGCTTCCTCCAGCCAAGTCACCTCCATTGGCGTAAAATGAATCTCACACCTCAGTCAACGCGCTCGCCTATGTCACCATACGACCAATCTAAACAAGTCTTTACCTCGCAAAGACAGTGCTACCCTGCCACACCTCAACCCGAACCTACATCCCTCGAGCAGCCCAATCGAGGTTTAGGGATCTTCGATTGCCCTTTACCCCAACAACAGAGCACCGTCTACGAATTACCACCTTCACCACAACCGTCAGACAGCTGGTCGCATTCCTCAATGATGGAGCAAGACTTCCCTCAGACATCTCAGCCACCAGACATCTTCTCAGCAGCCTTTGATCCTTTCTCAGGCTACTCCAACAATGCCAACAGTGGCATGGTCACAACGCAATCCCCAGAAGCACCCGGGCTCGTCCTCTGCCAAACGCCTCCAAGTACCAACATGCCCTCTCACCGATCCTCAATCTCCTCATCGTACTCGCCTTCAGAGTCGTTCTCGCAACATGGAAATGAATTCTTCACTCCCAAAGTCAAGCAAGAGGACCCGAACGAATGGTACCAAGCGCCAGGGAATGAGCAAGTCTTGCAGCGCTCATTGACAACTCAAGACCTGACGACCTACTCGAATGCTATATCGCCCATCAATGGCTCTACAGACGACTATTATAAGAATCAAGCATGCGATTGGACAAAGCAAAACATGGTATACCCTACAGATTTCACAGGCGAAGATGTACGCTCCAAGTTAGATGCCGCGCCCACACTACCAAGTGTCAATCGCATCAAGAAGAAGCGTCAAAGGACAACTCCCGAAGAAGCTACTCATGAGTGCAGAGTCTGCGGTAAGCTGTTTAAGAGGAGCTACAACTATAAGTCGCATCTGGAAACCCACGATCCCGAGCGCAAGTATCCTCATCCATGTACTGCCATGGTTGGCAATACTCCATGCACCAAAAAGTTCCAACGCAAAACGGACTTGGACAGACATTATGATAGCGTAAGCTTTGTCCATGCACGTATATCTGACTCTCAATCTAATTTGATATGCAGGTACATTTGAAGGCTCGTAATCATAGATGCAATTTATGTGGCAACCGATTCGCTCGCAGAGACACATTACGGAGACACACTGAAGACGGATGCCCTAAGCGAATTGAGCTCGGTTTTCGTGAAGGGTCAGCAGCAAGTCCCGCCAGGTGGTCTTTTACCAACTTCCCTGTGCGCAGCAGATCCTACAGTCTCGGATTGTCTCAATCCGCATCAATGGGCCCACCAATGTCAACAAATGCAGCGGTGACATTTCAAGACTACAGCAGACCGTAGTTGGTAAGCAGTCCAATCCAGGCACCATCAACTTTCCCATCATAACGAAAACTGTGAGGGCCGGATTGGAAGCTTAGATCAGGCTTAAATCTGACATACTTGGTCGGGGCGCTTGCATTCGGCGGAGACTTTGCCATTGGAGAAACAGCATTCACGGAGATGTGCAGCTGGAGAACTCTCATCTGCCTATCACGTATTGGGTACTGGCGTTTGGTAGGCCTTGTGGTATTTCGGATGGATTCCTGGGAACTTGGGAAGGCTATGCAGTGTTTCATGTTGATATAGTTTAACGGATGATCCCTAATGCGGGAGGGGCTTTGATCTGCGGTTTGGCAAAATCTCCCCCAAATTCTTATGCCATCATTGCGCACGCACCATTACGCTACTTTACTCGAATCTTGTTTTCACTCCTCACGCAGTTGTACGAATATGATGCTTGGTTCATTGTCATTGCTGCGCTTTACTTCTACACTCAGCCATTAATGGTCATGTGGTGGATTATGGGATGTCACACTCATCCTCGTTGATGGCCGTGATACCTTTAGTCAGCTTCTTTAAAGAGCTGGGCGGAAGGCAAGAATGCAACTTGGCAATCTTAGCAATGTATGAGGTGTGCCTAGAATAAGTGACGCTACGGTCTACTGTTGATTGGTTGACACAATGCATACGCAAGATGATCATTAAAAGCACGTCAGCGTGGATTATTTTCTCACTGGTGTGGTTGTTGATTGCCAAAAAAAAACTTCTCATTAATATTAATTGATACTGTTAATAGAAAATAGAGAATACACCTATTCAGTTCCAGCCGATTAGAGTTTTCCTTGATCCTTGATCCTCGGACTTAACGAGACAGACTGTCGGGTGTTGGTACCTGCCTAGAACCGAACTCCACACCACCTGGAACTAAGACTTGGCAAAAATGTCGGCGCTTACGGGCTTTGTTGTGTCCAGTGTCCAGTGTCCAGTGTCCAGTGTCCATTGTCCATTGTCCACATCACGGAGGCACCCAGCAAAAATAGAATTTCCGTGTGAACGGATGCACAGTCCTTCTCACGCATCCAATGGTCAAACACTATTCTGAGGCTGAATGCATATTTTCCGTCATGCACGATCTGACTGAGCTTTTTGACTTTTGATCCTCTTTGATCGGATCTTTGGGGTACGTAGTATGTAAGCAGAATCCTTCCATAGTGCACCACCAAGAGGCTAATCCACCACTCATGATCCTTGTGCTAAGAGGCACGATTACCACCATCAGCTATCGCGCGAAGGATTCGAATCCTGGCAGATAGACACAGCCTGGCGCCCTACACAACATGACTATTTCAATCTTTCCTCTTTTCGCTTCGACTGCGGTCGTTGGCTCGAACCCTGAAACGCTGAAACACAATGATGAGAGCATAATCGTCCCAACAACGAGAACTAAGGAGAGGCTTAGAAACATTTGATTGAAACACCAAACGTCGAAACATCCACAAGGCAGTGTGGAAAGCCAAGACGTGGGGCGGGCGGGTTGCCCGGGTTGCCCGGTGGACGAAGCGCACTCGCGCTTCAAGAAGGCGCAAAGAACATGACCTTTGGGGTCCAAATGCACTCGCAAAGTGAATGCATCATGCATAACACGTAACGCCTTCGCTTGCATAACAGCTACATGTCCTTCTGATGTACTACCATCTGTGTCTCAGGGCAAGGCCTCTTTGCGAAAAACGGTCACTTTCCGATGGCAGCCTGGCTGGTGGACGCCTGCGCAGCTTCGCAGCCGGCTTCCAGATGTGGGTAGGCCCAGGCGATCACAGGTAAAAGCCAATTCCAATCCACTCTTCGTCCATGGAAACAACATCAACCAAGTCCGACAGCGATGTTCCACAGATTCCCATTCTGTTGCCTC
>QKZZ01001427.1:0-26346 GCA_003521265.1 Cetradonia linearis
CCTCCTCCACAACCCCCCTCATCGCCCTCCTCGCCTCCTTCCTAGCCCTCTTGACCACATACCTCTCCTTCCTCTCCTCCCTACTGAGTATCTTCGGCCTTTCCTCCACCCCTGGGCCCCAGGGCGCCACTATCTCATCCACAACATGGAATATGTGCCGCGAAACTCTCCTCTCGTTGACGATTTTCACAACGTCGCCTACGCGGAGGGCGGAAGTGGGATCGGAGACGAGGTGGGTTGTTTGGCGGAGGAATTGCTGTGGAGTGTTAGTATGGGGCATACATATTTTTTTTTTTGTGTTGGGGGCGGTGGAGATACCTTTTTGAGAAAGTTGTTGTAGACTTGTTTTGCGGTGCAGACTTTTACTGCACGCATCATTTTGCCGGCGGAGACCACGACGCCGCAGAGGGTTTGGTGTGGGGCTGACATGGTGTTGGGGTGGAATGGGATTTGGCAATGGCAATGGCAATGGCAATGGCTTGGAGGATGGGTGCGCCGAAGCGCGTAATTGGGGGTGTGAAGCTGTTGAGGCCGAGTACTGGGTTTCGTTTTGAATATTGTGATTATTTAATGTAGGACGACGCGTCCGTAACTATTAGATAGTTGGGAGGTTGTATCTGGATACGACTTGCCACTGAATGACAGTTCGCGAAAGCGGAATCACATAACATGGTCGAGGAGAGCACAGTGAAAGGATACTCTCAATGACGATGACCTCGTGCAAGAGGACCTAGAAATCTCAATTTTTCGGCCGAGAATTGGTGCTTTAATCTGTATCCTCAACAAGTCTACAGCCTCTTAAACTCTCATAGAGAGCTCATCTCAGCGCATAACCCACCACAGACAATATAATTTTTAAACATTTAGCTTAACTTCACAACATCTGGAAAATCCTCTTCTAAGCTTAGGTTATAGTTGCTTACCTTAAGACATGAATGATTAAATAATTGCTTTTTATTGGATTTCAACCCTTTCCTTTACTTTCTACCTGGCCTGGAATCTCTGCAAGTTCTGCTAGAAGGCTGCTCTCAGGCATGGGATTTACCTCGGATTCTACACGCTCATGGGAGCACTTTGCATATCCTAGGAGGGAATATATGATTTCGGTCAAGAACTACGACAGGAACCACCACGTCTTGTATTTCACATACTGAGTATATGCAACCGATTTCTGATTTGTGTTCCAACTTGATTTCTCCAGGGCTGCCTCTGGACTGGTCCTCTTTTAGTCCCGACAGCGAGCGTCATCGACATGTAAGACGCTCCTAATGTGTTAATATTATCAACACTAACGCCTTGTAGTATGCAAAATACATTTTGACAATGAGCAACCTAGAAGTCTTCAATATACGCAACTTGCCAGAAGCTGAATCCATCGATGCAGCAAATTCTTGGCTATCGCTAGATTGATGTATAAGTCGCTTGCGACAATGGTCCTTGATATTAGCCTGGATCATCTCAAACGAAACGAGCGACTCCAATTGAAAATCATAGCGCTCGGATTGTTAATTTACGCAGACGTGCACATAGGACTCAAGCACCCATCCTCTCTTTCAGGAACACTAAACGCAGTCCGCGAGTTCGTACGACTTCGAATCTGCGAAGTTGATTACCATTTTCAAGAACAGGGAAGGCCGTCTGTGACGCTGAGCCAGATTGCCAAGGGCAAGCCTGACGTTGATTGCGAGACCTCCAGCGATATGAGTATCTTTGAGCCTTATAAGCCAGCCTGAGATGAGCATTCCTACTTGGTTGGGGGTGCTGTTGCTTGTACAAATTGGATGGGCAATTCTCGTCTGAGCGAAGATCCAGACTACCGTTGTACATGTAAGTCTGTGACATATTTGCAAGAAAGATCCATGCGGAATTCCGGCTCGACTCTAGAGATTAGGTGGACTGATACAGAGGGTCGGAGCCGAACGTGCACACAAGATGTACGTACAGAGCCAAGGCAATGCTAGAAATGAGGCTGGTGCACCAAGAAATAGACGTTGTTTTATGTTGTGTGCGGAGGAGAAGCAAGTTTGGCGTACCGAATCATCCAAAAGCTGTTACAATTTTGGTTTCGCCATGCAGTTATGCGCTATATAATGTCGCATATGCAAAATACGAGATTATGACTCGATTGCCAACTGGCACTTCTTGCGCGACACCTGCGGTGCCCTATACAAATGCTCTGAACTTTGTCACGTTCTTGACTTTTTTTAAGCAATTAGAAAGAAAAACAAACAAGCTAGGCACTGTGATACTCCGATCTAAAAGTTCTATCATGCTAACGACAAGCAAATAAGACAGGCTACTGACACTAAAAAGCTACTGACACGGAAACAACTTCGAGTCTAAGGAGTTGGAAGATACCAACAACCCTTCAAGCAACAACAGCATCCGGCCCTAACGGCCCCTCGCTAGCAGCCATATTGCACTGCCTGAACAGTCGAACCTCATCCTCCCTGAAGGCCCCGACAACAGAGTGCAAAACTCCCTGGTTATTGAAAAGCACCAGATCGCCTTCCTCCCAATCATGCGCATACACAAACTCCGGAGCAATAGCAGGCCGCTGAATTCTATGCACAATCTCCCGAACTTTCTCCAAATCGTCAATCACTTCTCCGTCCGCCAAATGGATCTTGCGCACAGCCGAAGGATGAATCTGCACCGCCAACTGCCCAGTAAGAGGATTCTTCCACACCATCGGTAAAATCTGGACCTTCTCCTCATCAACCGGCGGGAGTTCCGACTCAGGCAATTCAAGTCCATCTGAGTAGAGCCCAAGTCCATCAGAACGGGATTTTGCTCCGCTCATCCAAATGTACGGATGCGCGGCATACTCGACCCGACTCGTAAGAACAAATTCCTTATCTTCATCAGAGAGAATGTTGTACATAGTACACCCATTGACAAATGCCGTAGTCCCTAGTGGAACATCCAATTCCTCCCCGCTGCCATCGTCATACCTCAGCGTCTGCCTGCGTCCCTTGGGGACACTTACAGCCATCAAGGTCGTCACCTTCGGCGGATTAAGATCATAAAGCGCAGCATCGATATGCCACCTGTAAAACCGCGTGAAATCCAGGTCATCTTCCTCAATGATAGGATGTTTATGAAACTTCCTATGATGTGGATGCACGAGCTTGATATTTTCAAGGCCTTCGTAGGAAGGGACGAAGCCGTTACCGATGATTTGAACTTCAGGCTGGTGCGGGATCGTTTTCAGGTCGGGGTGAAGGATGCTGCGTTTGGCGTCGAGGATTTTGCCGTGGCCGTAACCTTTGGCAGCAGGGTCGAAGCGATGGGTTAGCTCATATTGAGCTTTGGGAGAGAGGCCGGACTGGTTTTTGAAGACAACGACTTGGTGGTTGTAGAGGGTTTGGCGGACGAGGGCAAAGTCTTCGTCTGGGGGTATGTTAGTGGGATTGTTGGTTGATTTAATGATTTCCAGGGTACTTACGCAGGAGGTTACCGTTCCACGGAGTGCTCCCTATTGCTATTCCTTGCCCATACTGGCTACACTACAATCGTCTACTTACCGGTCATGTTTTCAATGTTGGCATTCTCGATTCTGGCGCCAAAATCCACGCTCGAGTGGGCCAGCACCGGGAGACGGGACACAGTCATGGGGTTGGAGGCGATAGTCATTGTGAAGATGTGCTTTTGGACTTATTTCTGGTATTTGCTAGCTGTGCAGAGTGCTTCTTACTCTGATACTTGGAAGTTCAAGACGTGGCGAAGTGCGTGGTCTTATAGGGTTGGGACGGCCCGGAAGTCGCCGTTTGGCGGGCTCAGTGGTTATCACGATAAGCGCTCCTTCGCTCCGGGCGCGGGCGGCCCCCGGATACACAGTTGGACTCATTCCACTTCTGTTTATAGCAAACAACAATTGCAAGAACATGGGCAACAACCACAGGTACTTATCTACGCTTGACAGACCTAGCAGAGTCCATTCCGCGCAGGATTGATTGTATTTTCAACTTCGATGATATTGTTCCTGAGACTTTCACGAGCGTTTTTGAGCTTCAAGTGGGTTCTACATCCGTGTTACTATTCTCGTACAGCTTCGGATTCCGTTGTTGCCAAAACACAAAGCACGAGGATCGCCGATCCCTATGATGTCGGGCTCATGTAGGCTTCCTTTGCACGTGGCGACATGGTTTTAGATATCACGTGTGATTCAGGTACCAGCCTACTAAGGCATCTATCACGACTCTTACTGGCTTGCGAGTAAGAAGAAGGCTGTTCAAATTCCGTGCTGACAGGCGGAATTTCTATTTTGCTTAACACCTCGAAGAGCGCCTTCGTCGGCCGAAACCATGATTGCGCGAACATTTCAAACTCATGCCATTGCTCTGCTTCAGGATTTGAAACACGGCCTGAGATCAGGTGCGAGACATTCGCATCTGCTCGGAAGAATTTCTTCATCTTTATGATATGTGGAGGCTGCTCATATACTATAACCTTCCTTTCACTGGCGCGCTAAGTCTAACCTATCGCATATCGCGCATCTCTATAGCCTTGCGGCATCCCTCTGCGGTCAAGCTTCAACGTTGTATATTTTGGCTAATTCGTCAGGTTTCTAGCTGCTGGCAAATGAGAAGTAGCCGCGGGATCAACTTATGCAATGGTGTGACAAGAGATTTTGATGCTAACATCTCCGGAACTCTTGTTCGTCGTTAACTATCATGAGATTTCACCATCCAAGATGCTCCAAATCACTGTTCTCTCCCAGTGCTGAGAGGCGTTAGGCGAGCGCTAGGCGGCGACAGCTCAACTCTCGGATCTGATCTTCCACTCTCTGCCGCAATACTCCCATCCTCGCATGATACTCCATGCGACAGACACCCTTCACCGCCAAAATATAGTCTAGCATGCTGTCCTTAGCGATTTCCGATATGCAGTTGACAGTCAGTAAGCTTATAAGCATAAGCAGGACCCCAAGGGAACATCGCATTCCAAAAATGGGCAACAAGATGGGAGTTTGTACGATGAAGAAAGCATATAAGCCAGCATGAAATGCAACTTCTTCTGTTTTACATGACCTACCAGATACGCGTACCTTTCGTCAATTGATGGACCCTAGCCTTCAAAGTACTTTACTCCAACATGCCTTTCGTTAGGTTGCTGTTCACTGTATGCCTTCTCGCTGCCATACAGACGTTAGCTCAAATTCAGACATATGGGTGAGCTTCGATGACTGACGTAAATGCTAAGAAAAGAATCTAACGTGTGTTCTGAAGTACCTCGCAATTGGGAACTTTGAATGCTATTCCTTACAAACAACGTAAGTTTTGAAGTTGCACACTCAGTGTGCTCTCGCTCATAGGCCATACAGCCTCTTCCAAACGGTTTTCCGTGGGGAGACCTAACCGCCAATGGCTCTAATCCGTACACTGATGTACCAGACACGAATGTAACTCGATACTACAATTTTACCATCTCTCGCGGCCAACAGGCTCCGGACGGCTATACAACAAACGTGATACTTGTCAATGATCAATTCCCAGGTCCTCTGATCGAAGCCAATTGGGGTGACTGGATCGAAGGTTAGTGCAGAAAATGGAAAAATATATCACATGTATCAGAATATGAGACTTAATGCCCTATTGCAGTGACAATGACGAATAGTATTTCTGGACCCGAAGAAGGTACAACACTACACTGGCATGGCCTTTTGCAGTCTACTACGCCATGGTTTGATGGCGTACCAAGCGTTGGACAATGTCCAGTTGCACCTGGAGCATCATTTACGTGAGGTACCCTCTATTACTTGATCCTTGCCCTTACTGAATAGGCAAAGCTACCATTTCAGAGCCGATCAATATGGTACTTCCTGGTATCACTCGCACTACTCGTCGCAGTATGTAGGTGGGGTATTTGGACCCAGTAGCTACGATTACGATATCGATCTTGGACCTGTTTTCCTTCAGGACTGTGAGTGTACTTTTGTGATGAAAATGGGCAATCTGATAGTCGTCTAGGGCTTCACGAGGACTATTTCACTATCGTAGAACAACGTACGTCGTTTTTGTTGCCATTGATACGCCAACTCGTGGCTAACGGGTTACAGTCGAGAGCGTCACTCCAACACCAAATGAGCCGACTAACTTTAATATCAGCAATTGGCGTCCACACGCGGATAGCAACCTCATCAATGCCAAAGGTAATTATAACTGTGCGTTAGCCAACAACAGCGCAGGATGTACGAACAACGCACCTCTCGCGCAGTTCATATTCCTACAAGGCAAAAAGCATAGACTGAGATTGATAAACTCTGGAGCGGCTGCGACCCAACTCTTCTCCATTGATGGACACAATTTAACAGTCATAGCCAATGACTATGTGCAGCTCGTGCCCTATACGACCACCCATGTTTTCTTAGCAGTAAGCAATCTCCGATCCCACGAATCCCAACAGTACTGAGAATCAATAGGCAGGCCAGCGTACGGATGTGGTTGTCGAAGCCACTGGAGATATCGACTCCTACTGGATGCGCTCAACTGTCTCACTACTCTGTTCTCTAGCCGTTGAGCCTTCAAACCAAGCGCTAGCCACAGTATTCTACAACAATGCCAGCCTAACTCAGCAGCCAACCTCTCAACCATGGCCCTACAATGATACTGGCTCATGTGCTAACGTGAGTCGCTAAACCCTAAGCTCACTGCTCAACTCAAGCAGACTAAAATATCCGACGGATTAGGATGACCTAAACGAAACCGTACCTTACTACGCCATAACACCCGATCCCAACCCCTCCGCCACAATCACGCTCATCGTGGATAGAATCATCAACAGCACCGGCAACATGGAATGGCACATCAACCACCAAGTCTTCCGCGGCGACTACAATAACCCCCTACTCCTTCTCGCCTAGGAAAAAAATTCCACATACCCCCCTGAATCCAATGTGCTGCAGACAGGATCGAATCAAACTGTTCGTCTGGTCATCAATAATAATTCTGTTTCGCAACACGTATGCCTCCTTCACCCTCAGCACCAATCCAATGCGCTGCTAACGAGTCTTTCATTAGCCAATGCACCTCCACGGCCACTATATGTCTATCCTGCACGAAGGCCCAGGATACTGGGATGGCGTCTCCCTCATCAACATGCAGAATCCACAGCGTCGTGACGTGCAGATGCTAAGGCCGAACGGACATATTGTGATTCAATATGAGGCAAATAACCCCGGCGTGTGGCCGCTTCATTGCCATGTTGCGTGGCATATATCGCAGGTATGTTGGATTTCTTCTTCTTCTTCTTCTTCTTTTTGTTGTTGTTGTTGTTGTGGGTCGTGGCAGAGACTGTGATTAACGTTTGGTTATCATTACAGGGTCTTTACATGAACCTCATCGAACAACCTGACAACATCACTTCGATGGAGATACCAGAAACGATAGCTGAGACGTGTACGGGTTGGGATAAGTATACAAGTCAGGATGTGGTTGATCAGATTGATTCGGGCTGTGATGGGTAAGAGATTCCTTTCTTATCATTGATGGATCCCCCTTGTAATGTTGGAGGGCTGGGTGACTGCTAGATTAGCTGTTATGAAAAATAGACCGGCGGTATATATAAAATTCGTGGAAGCTACCTAAGAGTTCATGCGAGGACCTAGATTAGTAAGAATGGAAGTGTGTAAGGTCAACTACCTACAGCCTTACCAATCAAATAAGCCACTGCAAAACCACCATATAGCACCTGTATATGCGGGCCAGCGTGAGATCCACCTGTACGTGGTGCTGGCTACGAACCTTCTATTTGTTAGGAGAGCCAAGAGGGGAGGGGATACGGGCGGCATCTTTAGCCTACAGATTGAGCGTCGGGGGATAGCTCCTCTGCAAAGCTAAAGATGGGGCAGTATTCGCTAGCAATGAAGGAAAGGGAAGGATAGATTTATTTACACTGTGCTTAAAAGTAATTGGGGGTATTACTGGGCATAATTCCTGACAGTTACCTCCGCCGGATATCTCTATTTATAGCTTCTAGCTCAGCAAGCTCTATAAAATGATTACAACAAAAACAACAACACCTGAATATGCGGTGTTCCAAAGCAAGAATCATTGAACAATGTGTAAATGGAAGTTCGAGTGACTTGGCTATGTGAACTGAGCATGTTGGAAGAGCTCTTGAAGAAGGACTTTCAGAAGCCGGCTCATTCCGATTCACCTCGAATTCTAACCGGGGGAGTCCCAACCGTCTAAATCGCCAAACGCTCTCTCCCCCCCTCTTGGCAGCCCCACCAAGCACGTCATCCAGGGTCAGCCAAGAAAGGTAATTCGTAAATACGTACGAATCATCCACCCACCACCCCCTTCCTCCTCTCTTTTTACGACTCACACCTCAAAACCAAAGCAGACATACACGGCATCCAACATCCCTAGCAAGAATACCTCTACTATCACTATCACCATCACGAAATAATTATTTCCTTCACCAGTTCACTTCAAAGTACTCTCTCTCAGCAATGGATCCCAACCAACAGCACCAACAAGCGGGTAATGCAGGGCAGGAAGATTACCTGGATAAGGGTATGTCGCAACATCCATCATTCAGCGTCATCACCTACACCGAGAAGCACAGAGTGGGACTGAAGCGAGTTGAACAGGTGTTGATGCGCTTGAGCGTAAATTCGGGCAAGGCAAAGTGGACCCGGCAAAGGAGCGGGGTGTGAATGAAAAAGTGACGGATCAGGCGAGGGGGACGTTTGAGAAGATGACTGGGTTAGTGAAATGTGCCTGCGTGTGAAAAGTCTTATTCTTTGGTGTGTGTGTGTGTGTGTGTGTGGGAGGGGTTGGAGGTGGAGATGTTGTGTTATAAGAAGGGATCAATTCTGTGGCGGAGATGAAGATTGTTTGATCTAGTGCTGATGAGTTGGGTGTACAGCAAACATGTTCCTGAGAAATTCTCGAATTAGGTGACTGGGGAGGAGCGGGTATGCATGCAGGCAGGCAGAGGCTAGGGGAGGGTGGAAAGATCGTGTGTTAAGGATGCTGATGATCGCTCTGTAGGAGGAGTGAGTTCATCGGAGCGCCTACACCTCAATCAATCAATCAACTCTAGTACAGAGGAACATCTGTTCAGCGGCGTCCCATTGGAACGCCTCGATTGGAACACGTGCCGCACGTTTGGTATTCAAAGCTGTATCGAGATCTCCCGCAGTCAATAAATTTTCTTCATGCCCCCAATTATGTACAGTTATTAGCTGACAGGGGTCGTGATATGGTCGTGACTAGCCTATTCCTTCCTCCTGGGTCAAGAATACTTTGCTTTCGAATTGTTTGTACGTGTCTGCTGTCTCGAAATGGAGCTGATTGACATATCTGCCAAACCTAATCTGGTTTGACCTCTATGCATTCCCACATATTATATGCAAGTGAGCCATTTCTCTCCTCTTCAGCCCTTACGCCATATCTTAGTCGGTAGCTTCAAATAATGTCATGATGTTATAGCATTTTCCGCAAATCATCTGCAACGTTGAAGGGCGCCTCTGTCTTCAATTTCACTTCATCAACCGTAACACCACCCGCCACCTCTACAAGCGTCAAGCCTGTCGTAAAGTCTACATCAAAGACAGCTAGATCAGTGATGATGCGGCTCACACACGCCTTCCCTGTCAAGGGAAACTCGCACTGCTTGAGGATCTTTGGTCGGCCGTTCTTATCTACATGCTCCATGGTAATCACGACTTTTGTATTCTGAGGATTGGAAACCAGATCCATGGCACCGCCAAACCCCTTTATCTTGCCTGGTAGCATCCAGTTCGCTAAGTCGCCTTTGGCTGAGACCTGCATAGCACCAAGAATCGTAAGGTCAATACGACCGCTGCGGATCATACCAAAGCTGTCGTCGCTGCCGAAACAGCTGGCGCCAGGTAGTAACGTGACGGTCTCCTTTCCTGCATTGATTAGATCCGGATCTTCTTGTCCTTTCTTCGGATATGGCCCTAGCCCAAGAATGCCGTTCTCAGACTGTAACGTAACGCTGACGCTGGGATCAACGAAGGAGGGAGCGAGCATTGGCATGCCAATACCCAAGTTGGCATACATGCCATTCTTGAACTCCATGGCGGCACGCCTGACAATTCGTTGCCTCTTGTTTGCTGTGTCTCCCTTCCCAAGCACAACCATATCGGTACCCTCACCTGCCTCAGGTGTAAAAGTGAGCTTCTCAATCCTCTTCTCTGCTGTACTCTGTACGACTTTTTTCACGTATATGCCAGGGAGGTGCACAGCGGCGGGATCAATTTCTCCAGGCTCAACAATGTGTTCGGCTTCGACGATGGTCTCTTTTGCGTTCCGGCCCATGACACCGTTGAAATTTTGTGCTGCATAGCGGAACATGCAGTTGCCCAGTCTGTCAGCTTTCCATGCTTTGACGAAGGCATAGTCACCATGTATTGCTTCTTCCATAACATAGCTTTTGCCATTGAAGACTTTGACGTCGCGGGGTTGGCTATATGATTGGACGGAGCCATCGGTGTTATGTCGCAGAGGTAGTTCGCCAGTTTGTACGACAGTGCCGACGGCAGCTGGTGTGAAGAATGCTGGAATTCCTGCTCCCCCGGCTCGACATCGCTCAGCCAGTGTACCTTGTGGTGTCAATTCCAACTCAATCTCTCCACTCAGGTATAATTTCTCGAAGAGTTTGTTTTCACCCACGTAGCTAGCTACCATTTTTGAGATTTGTCTTGACTCGAGCAAAAGCCCCAAACCGGATCCCACGATACCGGCATTGTTACTGACAGCTGTCAGACCTTTGATGTGTGGATTGGCATGTACGGTGTTGATCAGTGTATCCGGGACGCCTGAGAGGCCAAAACCACCAGCCAGGAGTGTGGTATTCGATTGCATATTCTCGAGGGCAGCCTCAGCCGATGGCCAAACTTTGTTGATTGCATGCTTGCGATTGGCAGTCGAAAAAGACCGTTTGACCATGATTGAAGCTGAAGGGGAGGGTTGTAGGCTTGGGTTGTGTCGGTGAGAGAAGATGAAAGTGGCCGCTCTGGACGAAGAGTGGGCTACCAGTAGGCAGCATGTTGATATTGTCAACATTAATGCCCAATCAGTGTTGCGGGGCGGCGCTTGGTCTTGGAGATTTGGCCTACTAGTTTCGGAATTCGATAGCGGCGTCAGGAGGGAGCTGTCCGTGACCTCAGTGATTGGCGGGATAAGTGATTGGACGGGACGGGCGCATTGCTGTCTTCCAAGCAAAGACCAATACAAAGCAAGGAGAGCTAGAAAAGTGTTGTTACATGGTCAATTGGTCATACCATACACATTATATAACGAAGCCCGGTCCAGCCGACGGGCGCGTTGTATGTTGGAAGCCGTGCTTTCCTGCCATCAAGTGGAACTCCGCCTGTGGTGCAGCTCCGACGGCAGTTGCACCCTCGACTGCCGGCATATCCTTTCCTATACACATGCACTGATCACCCAGCAGGACACAAAAACTGCTTTACTACGTCTACCGGAGGAACGGTATAGTCAATATACAGATATGTTGTAATCTCATGTATCTTGCATAGAGGTCGCTATGACTGCGAGCGCCTTGCAGTAATGCTACACACGCTCAATTGTCAGTGCTCGAACTCCATGGAGTACGCCCTTAAGTTGCAATAATAAGGCGCGATATGTCGCTCAGGCACTTTCTCTATATTCATTGGTTACCTTGGCATCAAAAATCATGCTATCCACATCACTCTCCGCCCTAGTCACGTTCTTTTGATATATGCGCCTGTTGCAGCAGCTCTAGCAGCTGCCCAACTAGGCGGCAGAGGTCCAGACGAAGGCCCAGGCGAGTTGCTGTCAAATTCCCTTTCTTGAGCAGCGACAAGATCCGGGTCAAGAATTCGCGCTTGGGCTAAGAGATCGATAGAAGAATCATCATCTGTGACTGAAGCCGCAGAGGAAGAGGTTGATTCTTTAGTCTCTGACGATGAAGATCCGATGAAAAAGTCCGCACGCCTCGAGCCATCAATATCACCGACAGAGGGACGAGGTGGAACAAGAAGGCTATTGGCGTTCCCAGAACTAAGGTCGTTGTCATCTTCGTCTTCTTCATCGTCATCGTCGTCAGAAGTTGAAAATTTGTAAGACGGTCGAGGTAACGATGAAGGTGGCAGGTTTCTTTTCACTGCCGAGATGATCTCAATTTTCAATGGTATAGGCTGGCTGCGAGGAATCTCCTTGATATCTTCCCCAAAAATGTCCAGATTTCTTTGCGGTAGTCTGTCACCCCGTGGAGTTGAAAATGGTGATATTTTATACGATGCTTGCCTGTTCGGTTTGTCGCCGTGTCTGACTTGGACCTTGATAACAAAGTTGTCTTCGGGTTGTATACCACCGAGACCAGATGCTTCCATGTCCATGGGGCTAGGAAAGCTTGCGCAGTCTGATATGGAAGATCTCAGATCCTCTAAATCTAAAGCTGAGCGAGTAGTCGTGTGACCTTCGTCATCGAGGTCCATAGAATTCCCGCTGTCCAAGATAGAGTTATCGGTGCGCTCATCCTCCCTATCATAAAAACTCGCTGTAGAGCAACCGATCGGATGTTCCGTATAACGACGGTAAGCGTCTGCGTCATTCATCATCGCACTGCCCCCATCCCCACTCAGATCTGTGCAAAACCTAGCTTTGTGATAGAATATAATTGGTCCGTTCCCCTGATTTTGTTTACGTAATCGTGCTTCAGATTCGCGGATGCCATGCGAGCCGGAGTTTAATCCTGAGTTTTGCAGGGTGCCGTTCCCGCGCCAGCTTGACGAATCTTCAGTGGTTCGGCTAGAACCTTCGTCTTCGTCCGAAGGCGCCGTATGGAAAAATAGGGGCTTGTATTGAAATTTGCCTCTATCTTGGGCTTGTCCGAGAGGGACTGGCCTGCGCTTCGCTCCGATTTCTGGAGCTGCAGATGATTCGATTGCTCCGAGGGGCCGCCCAGTTCGCACTTCAGACAAGTCTGCGAATGATCCTCTTTTGTTCACCAAGAGGCTAGATTTCGTTGGTTTCGACTTAATGACATCCTCACTCTCGTCACTATCAGAGCTCATCCTTGTTCCATCTGTCCCGCCTCGCCATCTAATGTTCGTGCCATCCGCAGAGAGTTCGAATTTAGCACTAACTTCGGCGATAGCGTGCTTAATGAACTCTGGCGTGACATTCAGGGTGTGAAGCTGGGCCATACTGATGAGTAAATTGAGGTATACCCAGCCGTTCTCTTCTGAAGTCTCATCGGATTTCTTGGCTGGAGACGCCAGGCCCAGGTGCTTTATATACTCAATATTGTCCGAAGGCACTTGAGCACGATGAAGATCGAGATCAAGAGGACGGGTTGGTCTTTGCTCAGGACTGACATCCCGACTAGCAATCGTATTGCGAGCTGAGTCATCCCCGTTATTACTTGATTGACGAGACTTTTGGACGGCCAAGTTGGCCTCGCTCATAGTCTCAACTTGCAACTCCGCATCGCTAGGAAGTATTCGAGCTTCTCGTATGCCCTCCCTTACAGGTCGGCGCCCGCGAGCTTCTTGTCGATCGTCTCGTGCTGCTAATTGAGAAACCTCTTGCTGTTGATGAGATTGGTTGTGTCGACGAGAAGTAGCGCCTTTGCCCGTGAATATTTGCTCCAGTCTCTTGACGACTAATTTACTCTTGGTCCTGTCCGACATTCCCATTAAATGCTTTGGCATCAGAGAGTCTGGAATATGATGTAAGTATGACGTGACGTTTTGCTTTGTAGCTTCCCCCATTCTGTCTGGTCTATGTTGTTTGTATGGTTGCATTTGGGACACCCCGGTTTGGCCAGACATGGAAGCGTACGCCGAGTCTAGCTGCTTCGAGACGGATGTCGAAGATGATGATGGCTTATGTTGGGTCACCGAGGGCTCTGCTGGGGCTAAGTGCTGTGATGGAATGGTTTGGGCGGAAGTTTCTGGCATCTCTACCTCAACGCTTGATGCAAAATTTCGTAGTGTCTCTTCCAACTCGCGCTTCCGATGGGCAGCTAAGTCGTGAATTCTAACCTCGAACAACTTCTCTTCCTGCAAGTGAGAGCAATGTAGCTTTTCATACTTCTTTAGCTTCTTCTTCAGCTTCTGATTTTGCACAGTCAAATCATCGATCACACTGCGGAAGTCTTCACTATTGCTCTCACTGAGTTCCATCTTGGCAAGCAACGACTTTGTTAGGGCTTTAGAGTAGCCATGAGTTTGACCTTGGAAACTGGGCCCATCTGAGCGAACGGCACACGCGCTATTTCCACCTGAAGATGGCTGGCGATGGATATAGAACGGGGGATCATCGTCGTGGAAGGGGACGTTCTTCATGCCCAATGCATTCTTATTGGTGTCTTCGAACCACTTCTCGGCCTTGAACCGCCCAACAGGGTCATCTCTCATTGATTTCGGTCTCGTTGTGGTCGGGCCAACAGAGGGTATTTGGGGCGAGAGGAGGCTGTTGTTTTTTGCTGCACCTACGATGGTTTGTCTTGTCGGAAGATGTATGGTGAGAGGAGAGTTGTTGCTTGCATGATCTCCCAGGCTAGGTTTGAAACGTTTCGATGGGAGATGTAGAGGTCCAGGACTTCTCTTTCCTAGTGTCGGGCTTGGCGAGGGGACCGCTTGATGGTGTATCGCAGACTGCATTTCAGCGCGTTCTCTAAGTAATACCTATGGGATACTGGTATTGGCTCAGGTAAAAGGCTGGCCGCCTTTACCCTTATTTTCTGGGGCGATCCCTTCGCAATAATTGTTGGACATTCACCGCTCGATCTGTCCATAGTCGGAAAACATGGTAGGAGGTATGTAGGTAAGGTTGCAAATATAGGGATATAAGAAGCGCTTTCACCACGAAAGAAGTAGCAATCTTGGGCGACGGTGGTGGACGTTGGATAGGAGCGACCAAATGGCGTAGCGCAGGTGGTGGAGATGTTGATGGAATTGATATTCAACGAAAGGTAGAGGGAGGAGTGCGAGTACCCTCGTTGGGATGTACTCAAAGACACGGAAGTAGTCATGGTGGATCTCGATTGCTTTGGTGGGTGGTGTAGATATGTGGTGCGATGATTGAAGCTCAAGATCGATCCTCAGATACGATTCTCCGCTTAGCGTTGTGGAAGTGAGGGTGCTGGGGATCGGCAACGATGATTGGCAGAGATTGGCATCAGCTCTGCTTAGTCATGAGCCCATCGACCGATGGCTGGTAGTAGATCATACTTAGAAAACGCTAACGCTATAAGGTTGAAGCCCTTGGCAAGCTAGCTTCTATAAGCTAGCCGCTGCTAGGTGTGCGAGGCACGATACAGTACTGGGGACGTCCATCGTTCGAATGTACATGATAAGGTAGGTATAAGAAGAGAGACTTGTAGGCCAGACTCCGTGCAAACACCTCGCCACCTGCCCGAGATGACTTGGAAGAAATGGATTGGTTTCACCGGAGGCACATCCGGGCACGATCTGGGCAACTTTCCCCGGGACAGCACGCGACATCGACGATCTCTTAGCCGTAAGGTATCGCGATCAACTTCAATTAACTTCAATTACTTTGCCGCCCGTCCCCAACTCATCTTAGCACCTAATTCTTGTTGACTGAAACTTCTCTGCTTTCACAGATATTTCAATTAAAACTTGATGCAATGATTTGGGTCCATTGCACTTCCAAGGGGACCTAGCTCAATGGTGGCAAGATCACTCTGACCCTCAAGACTGTCTCGTGACATTGTCGATACTAGAAAGTACATGAACATTTCTTTTACATTGAATGATAGCCACAGCGTTCCACCAGAGCAGCCAATGAACTATTTGTAACCATACGTGCAATACTAGCCGGTAATATTGCCTGTGGTTTGTACTACCTGTAAGCTTGTGCCCTTCTGGAGTAGAGAACAATACTAGAGCGTGCTTCATGATTGATAGTCTTGTGAATGAACGATGTTAAGGTTTTGTCTTAGGCAGTGAACATATCATAGTAGGGTGCACTAACGTCTGAATGATCCACTACAATATGTACGTGTTGCATTATTGTGAGGAGTCAAAAATGCGATGTTGGAAGCATGTAGAACACTGTGTGGACATCTCCAGGTAAAAGATTAGTAGAGACACTCTCATTCCAAATCCCGGCTCTTAAAAAAGAACAAAGACAATATTGAGAAAACGTCCTACAAATTTTGTACTCAACGACAGCTCAGAATAGCAGCACTATAGTGTATACCCAAATTCTAGAATAGGCAGGACTTTAGGACAATGATTACTGGCGAGTGAAGAGGCTAATCCTAATTTGGCTTAGTAGAGGAAATCTGGTGCGACCTTAGATTCCTTCCTATAGGCTGGAATGGACGTCTTATTCTCATCAAGTGTCTCTAGTTGTAAGCTCCTCCTCGATAGTCTCATAAGGAGCAAATTCTGTAAACATCACACCTAGATGAGTGAACAGTGCGTTATGGTGATACCATGTTGTAAAGTCTCTGTGCGCTACCCTCGTCGTTTTCGGCTCCAATTGCACACCAGAGTTCAACAATCTTGAACGGTGGGTGGTGTTGGCGATACGAACTTTGATCGGTAAAGTCAAGCCGCGCGACAGGCGACCTCGATAACCAAGCTCACGATAGTAAGCATCGGCGAGATATGCTCAACACCAAAGACTAAAAAGATTGCTGATGCACATCCCTTTCAACTTAGGGATTGCCCACGTAAGCGAATACCTGGATAGCTATGTTGGCACAAGATCCGTATAACGGCGCACCAGGGAACCATTTCGCATTGAGAATCAAGGTTTGGGACGAGGAAGACATCACCTTGGCTAGCCATGCATACGGTGTAACGCGGAAAACATAGCGATAGACGACGAGGGCCACGAGCACCAGACAGTCCATGATGGGACTACCCAGAACAGTAGTGACGGCATACAACGCGCAGCGCATGGCATATGCTCTCTAAGGGCCACAAGCGTATGGTAATGCTGGGTAGGAAGAGTCGGTATGGTTAATTTTATGAGGGTCCTCATCAACAGGTAGTCAAAACAGTGGCGGAGGTGTCAGCATGCAAGAGCCGTTGACCGTTATAATGCGGGACATGGGACACCGTGGCACTCTGTGCTCCAGTGATACTTGACTGGTAATCCTCGTCACAATATCGTCGAACCGCTTCATAACACTTGCCGGCGTGGTTACGAACAACGCTTGACAACAGATAAGGCGACGCCACAAGTGAAAGGGATGGGCAAGGTTTCACACATTGAGAGGAAAACGACCACCATCACGATGCAATAATCTGGATGCTTTTCAAGAGGCCATGTGCTGTCATATAGGGAGGCGTTGGAGATGAGGTGGCCGTCGGACAACCAACCAAAGCAACAAAACACTAAGCGCCAAATGCATGTCAGACAAATCCAGGAATGCATTGCCTCACTGCGTGAACTATGCACTCGTCGCCGCTAGCAGGCAGCAGATGACTGTCGCGCCATCGCTGAGTGGTGGTGTCTCCATTAGAAGCTTTTTTTTCGCGGAGATGGCTGGTGTGGTATGTCGAGCATTTCGTTCGCAGCGACATGGTTATACGTGTTGCTCAAGTTGGAAAATGGAGACATTGAAAGTAGTCAGTTCATACTGACCAGGATCGTGACGTGGCCACTTAGACTTGGATCTCTGCCCGGCAGCATGGATTCCCTGGACGTTTTCAGATTTCTTGTGTCTCACAAATGGAACAGAATTTCGCAGATCCGGATGTTGGTCATCTATGAGATTCTTGAGGCAGGACTCGGATGGCAGGCTCAGAAGGGCTGATGAGCTGGAAGATTGCGGGGACTGATTGGAGGCTAAGCTGTTGCAGAAATCCTTGCCTGCGAATCCCCCTGAATCTATCGGCTCAGGTTGCGACCGGCGGTAAAACGGTGTGACACAGGAACGATTTCAGGCAGCCCAGGGTAGAGAGGTTCCCTCCCCAAACAAATGTCATCTCTGGCCTCTGCTTATCATTTGTCGAACAAAAGTGGTTTCAAGCGACGGATGACATTGTCAAAGATGAAGGAGTCTGGTAAGCTGGCCCATGATGCAATCATGCGCTTCAAAGCGAGGAATCTGATGTATCGCTTAGCCAGATTGGAAGGATTCCCCTGATCGCCGCAGACGGCCGGACGGCCCCTGAGAGAGAGGCGCCGACTAAGCAGAATATACCATACCACCAATACAATTATTGTATAGTTCATAGAGGCTAAGTGGTTATTAGGCATAGTTGGTGTTCTAGCAGCACTCAGTAGATAGTAGATACGTAGTAGAATCCTTTTCACGCCGAAGCAGGGCACACCCGGGCGCTCATGGTCGGGGAGGAGGTTTCAGCATGCAGACTTTGCTAGTACTCCGCACGATGGCGCCTTCCCTTCAATTTCCTTGGCTGGCTGCTCGACCCTGCTTGCCCCATTTCATTTCATTTCATTTCTTTTCATTTCTTTCCATTTCGCATTCCTAACTTCTTCAACCAAGCCGGAAGCCTCTTCTCTTTACCATCTCTCTAACCACACTCATTCTTTGTCAAACGGCTTATCCCATTCCTTTGTCTTGCTCAGTCAAGACTCTACACTCCTTACACCACTCTTTTCGCAAGCCCAGGCCTTGCAGCAACCTTCATTTGCTCTTCTTTGATCCCTACAACCCACCCTCTTCTTGCTCTTTGAGTCACCCTAACAAACAACACGCAAAACACCAATTTCACCCCTTCTTTATATCCAGCCTTCCATCGTCAACATATACTTTTCCTCAATCTTCTGAAAAATGCGTACCTCAATCGTGATCCCTATTCTCTTCGGCGCTGGCGCCCTTAGCCACCCACACCTGAAGCTCGGCAACGCCCTTGCTCATGTTCACCACAAGCGTCAGCAGCCCGTTGAGATCAAGACTATCATCCAAGGAAACGGTGTTGATATTGAAGATGTCTTTGTCAAGACCGTCTACGCCAATGAGCAGGCAGCTCCTGCCTCAGCTCCAGCGGCACCCATTGCCACTGTGGTCGCCCAACCAGCTGTAACCACCACCCCTGCGCCGGTTGCGGTCAAGGGAGACTATGTCGTCCCCCAGTCACCACCTGAGAACAACAACCCAGTACCTACACCCAGCTCTACACCCGCTCCTGCTCCAGCTGCTCCGGCCGGCTCTGCTACCCCAGCTCCATCAAGCTCTAACGACGGTGCTCCCCTTTCTGGTGGCAAGTCAATCCTCGAGTCCGCCAACTACTTCCGTAATCTGCAGGGCTTCCCTAACTTCACCTACAACCAAACTCTGCAGGACAACGCAGCAAAGACCAACAACGATGACGGTGGTAACAGCATGACCCATGAGCTTAACCCTGGTTCTTTTGCGCAATGTATCGCCGAAGGTTCTGACAGCACCACTTCAGGTCAATGGTCACCATTCGACCTGATCTACCTTGGCTGGTTGTGCGAGATCCCCCTTTCCAACCTTGGTGACGACTGCAGCGCCATGGAGAGCGCCACCCACATGCTGGTCAACACTGGTGACCCTGGCCATGCCAACATCTTGAGGACTGCTAGCTATACCATGATTGGCTGCGACTTCAAAGTTGCCACCCAGTCCCAGCCCAACTACCAAGGACTGTGGACTTGCGACTTTGCTTAGAGGCCACCAATACGCCAGCGCAATCCATCCGAACCCTCAGCAAATCGAGCATTTACCGTGCGTTTGGGAGGAAAAAAAGGGCAGGCATCATCGACTTGAAATCTTGCATCTAGGTTCGCTTCTTTCATCTTTTTGCATCAAGTGTCTGCTGGACGGCATTCGCTACTTGTCACAACCTGTACATAATCTGATTCTTATCTTTGGCAAGGAAAATGAGTTGCTCATGGTTGCTACTTAAGGTACTGGCTTCAATAGCTACCTTCGATGAATAACTAGACAAAATAGTCTTAGTCAACTTGGCTTTTGTTGATATCAAAACAAAACATTTCAAAGGATCATGTAGTTGTTCAAGTGACTGGCTCAATGTAACCTGACGTTTACGATCCACCCGCAAATCTGGGATCCCTTGGGCAATCCCTTCTCGTTACAAGCTATTTTGTAAGGCACGGATCCCAAATTCCTTCCTCGTAATTCCCCACTCCTGCAAAACTCACCCAGATTCTACAACTCTTACATACGAATTCTACATACACCTGATTTGTCGTGAGACGTCATGCTAAGCTCATTGACCGTGCCTCTTGTCACGTCTCGAGATCTGGATCTAAGGGTATTTCCGATGCGTTAATGGCTTGGCTTGTGTTGGTGTTGGTGCTTGAAATTGGAATTGTTGGCATAATACAGAGAATAGACATTCTTTGGTGCGCATGTGGTGAGGCTTTCTTGTTTTGTTAATCAAGGACGGGAGTTTGGTATGGGGTAGAATATGCGAGATTATCAAGTCTGAATTGGGGGGTATGTGCAAGCTATGTTTTCTCTTTTTTGTAGGTGAGGGTAAGATAGGTCTGGTATGATTCTTCATGCGCAAGCTATAATGCACTACCTGCCTTCTTTTCTACCTCTGTCGATGTCGCATTTCTCATACGCTATCGTTCACAATAAACAATCAATAGCCAGCAGAACCTTTCCCATCCATTCATTCATTCATTCAATCAATCAATATTTCCCCACCCCCACCAACCCCATCTCCCTCTCAACCTCATACCCAAAATCAAAATACCCCCTATCAAAACCATGCACCCTCACATAACCATCCTCCCCGCCACTCGCATACCCTCTCCCCAACGGATCCACCGCCACCGTATTCAAAGGCCCAAAATGCCCCTTCACCCTCCCAATCTCATCCTCAAAAACCTTATGATAGAACCTCGCCTCAAATTTCCCCTGCCTAGAAGACGTAGTCGTGACATCCATGGCTGCTTGACCGCCGCCGAGGATCACGAAGGGTTTTTTGGGGGTAATAGCCGCGGTGTTGAGGGGGGTATCGGAGATGTATGTCTTGAGGGGGGTGAGATCGCGTGAGGAGTGCAGTTTGGCGGTTTTGTCTTTGGAGGCGGTTATGAAGTAGGTACGGTCGGAGGACAATTGGAGGTCGGTTACTTGCATGCCGTCTTCGTGGGCAGGGGTGTTGTAGAGGCATTCGCCGGTCTGTTTATTGTGTCATGTCAGTATGGGAGGATGGATAAAGGCAAGTGTAGAGGTGTTGGGGGAAGTGAGGGGAACCTTTGCGTCGTATTGACTTATACTACCGTCTTCGTGCCCGGCGATGATGTACCGGCTTAGATAACTCCATCCAGCTACTGTAGCTTTACTTTCTTCGCATGTGATGGTAAGGATTCGCTCATCACTCTGTTCGGCTTCCACGTCCACTTTGATCGGTAGGACGACTATTGTGCCTAAGAAACCCATACGCTTCTCTGTTACCGCGAGTAGTTGTGTGCCGTCCTCGTTGAATTCTACCCTTTTCACTGCCGTATTGAAGTCCCACACTTTTATGCATTTTCCTGTCCGGATGTCCCATAGACGTACGGTATTGTCTGCGGCACCGGAGGCGAGGAGGGTGGTGGTGGGGTCGACGTCGACGGTCCAGAGCGCGCCTTGGTGGCCATGGTATGTGCCTAGACGTTCGCCATTGGCTGAGAACCACGCGCAGATTACTTGGTCTTTGGCACAGGAGAAGAGGATGTCGCCGTCTTTGGTGTATCTGGGGTCGAGAGTCAGATATTGTAGATTTGGGCTGGAAGTATTGATGCATGGGCAGCTCACTTTATTTGGGTCAGGGACCGTTCCTGAGACGTTGATATTAGCTACATATGTACAGTGGTAGGGGCAATCGAGTACATACATGTCCCTGCAATAATATTGGTCTCATGTTTGCGAAGGCAGCCTCTCGCACCCTGTAATATTCAACCTTATTTGTGCGTTGAAGCTGCCCGCTAAGATAACGCTTAGGGCTCCCCAGATCAGCCTTAGGCAACGAAAATATGACTTCGGGAGCGAAATCTGACGTTGTGGGCGAGGGTGAGTAGCAGTGGAGGAGGTTTGCAAAGGGGATACAATAGGTGGGCTGTGCAGTCCGTGGAGTACTGATCCTATTGTTCGACTCTATCCTTTTAAAGCCCATATGGTGCTCCCACCCAATACTCGGAAAGCTTTAGGATTCACGCCTTTAAGTGCTCTGCATGGCTTAAGCCGTAACCCCCAATTGAATATTCGATCCTCGCCAACTCATCCAGGGCCTAGCCTTCTAGGAAGAATTCTATATACTACAACCGAATCAGAGCAGATATCAGCGCTAAGAGGGACCTCAGGACCTCAGGAAATTTACGATCTGCATAAATTGAAAAGACAAAGCATATCGAACAGTGCCGGCAGGATGGCGGCAGAAAGAATAGATGGCACTGCTATTGCTAAGAACATACGGGAGAGGATCAATGCTAAAATTAAGAAGATTCAGGAGACGAATCCCAGATACAAGCCTTCCTTAGCGATAATACAAGTCGGGGACCGGTCAGACTCAAGCACATATGTCCGCATGAAGTTGAAGGCTGCAGAGGAGGCCAACATCATATGTAATCTTGTGCACTACCCGGAGTCAATTTCCGAAGCCGAGCTGCTGCAAAATATTACACAATTCAACAATGATCCTACAATTCATGGCATACTCGTTCAACTACCCATCCCAAGACACATCTCTGAACATGCCATCACATCTGCTGTTGCTGAAGAGAAAGACGTGGACGGGTTCGGGGCAGGCAATATTGGAGAGCTGTCAAAACGTGGCGGACATCCTTTGTTTACACCATGTACCCCGAAAGGTGTCATGGTGCTGTTGGAAGAGAGCGGCGTGGAGCTGAAAGGCAAGAATGCAGTAATTCTTGGACGTAGTGATATAGTGGGCAGTCCGGTCAGCGCCCTTCTGAGAAACGCAGATGCTACAGTGACTATTTGCCATTCACAAACCCAGGACCTGAAAGCTCACATCAAGCAAGCTGATGTTCTGGTTGCTGCGATAGGACAGCCAAATTTCGTCCAGGGCGAATGGTTGAAACTTGGAGCAGTGGTCATTGACATTGGGACCAATTATATCCCTGACGGATCCAAGAGGTCAGGTCAGAAGCTAGTTGGTGATGTGAATTTCGACTCAGCAGAAGAAGTTGCGTCAAAGATTACTCCCGTACCGGGAGGTGTTGGTCCCATGACAGTCGCAATGCTTCTCCAAAACGTCATTGATGCAGCTACCAGGTACTTTGAACTACAGAAATCCCGACACATTACACCTCTACCTCTCAAGCTTCTCACTCCTGTTCCATCAGATATCGCAATATCACGAGCCCAAAGACCAAAGCCTATCACTTTGGTAGCGAAAGAAGTTGGCATAGCCCCTCATGAGCTTGAACCATATGGTGCCTCGAAGGCCAAGGTTGATTTAAAGCTGATGCAACGGCTCGGCTACAGGAGGAATGGTCGATACATCCTCGTCACGGGGGTCACGCCTACTCCGTTGGGTGAAGGCAAGTCGACGACAACTGTGGGTTTGACGCAAGCACTTGCAGGTCACCTTGGTAGGATAGCGTTTGCAAACGTGCGACAACCTAGCCAAGGACCGACTTTCGGTATCAAAGGAGGTGCTGCTGGAGGTGGCTACAGCCAAGTCATACCTATGGATGAATTCAATCTTCACTTGACCGGCGACATCCACGCCATTTCTGCGGCAAACAACTTACTAGCTGCTGCCATTGAGACGAGAATATTCCATGAGTCGACGCAGAATGATGGCGCACTTTACAAGCGTCTCGTGCCGGCTAAGAAAGGAAGGCGGGAGTTCAAGCCTGTGATGCTTCGCCGATTGAAGAAACTTGGTATTGAGAAGACTAATCCAGACGAGCTGACGCCAGAGGAATATGGCAGATTTGCAAGGCTGGATATAGACCCAGACACCATCACATGGAGACGGGTCCTTGACGTGAACGATCGCCATTTGAGGCTGATCACTGTGGGGAAAGCACCTACGGAGAAAGGCCATGTGCGAGAGACTGGCTTCGATATCTCCGTAGCCAGCGAATGTATGGCAATTTTGGCTCTCAGCAACGACTTAGGTGATATGCGAGAAAGACTCGGCCGAATGGTAATAGCTACCTCCAATAATGGAGATCCCGTCACCTGCGACGACGTTGGTGCTGGAGGAGCTCTTACTGCATTGATGAAAGATGCCATCAAACCCAACCTCATGCAGACGCTCGAAGGAACACCCGTATTTGTTCATGCAGGACCTTTTGCGAACATCAGCATTGGCGCCAGCTCTGTAATAGCAGACAAGCTGGCATTGAAGCTGGCTGGTACAGAAGCTGATGAAGACCACTATGTGAAAACTGGGTTTGTTGTCACCGAGGCTGGCTTCGACTTTACCATGGGGGGCGAGCGTTTCTTCAACATTAAGTGTCGATCTTCGGGACTGGTTCCAGACGTGGTCATCATTGTTGCTACTGTTAGAGCATTGAAGGTTCATGGTGGTGGGCCTGAGATCACCCCAGGTGCAACGCTACACGAAATATACCGCACAGAAAATGTAAACCTACTTCGGGAAGGATGCGTGAACCTAAGAAAGCACATATCAAATGCCAGACAATATGGAATACCTGTTGTTGTGGCCATCAACAAATTCGAGACAGACACAGAAGCTGAGATTGTCGTCGTTCGAGAAGAGGCGCTGAAGGCTGGTGCCGTCGATGCAATTCTAGCGAATCACTGGGCTAAAGGAGGCAAAGGTGCTGTAGACCTGGCTAAAGGTGTGATCGCCGCAAGTTCACAAGAAAAGCATTTCAAACTTCTGTACGACCTAGAGGGCAGCGTCCAGGAACGAATCGAGGAGATTGGGAAGATCATGTATGGAGCAGAGAAAGTTGAATTCAGCGAGCTAGCTCAACACAAGGTCGATACATATAAGAAACAAGGCTTTGGCAATCTGCCAATCTGTATAGCCAAGACACAATACTCGCTCAGTCACGACCCAGCATTGAAAGGTGCGCCAACAGGGTTTACGATACCAATTAGGGATGTGAGGCTGGCTGTTGGAGCTGGTTATCTGTGAGTGACCTAATTACGATTATGGTACGGGGTGATGCTAACAAATGTAGCTATGCTCTTGCGGCCGACATACAGACGATTCCGGGCCTCCCCACAGCCCCTGGCTATCTGAACGTCGACGTCGACCCGGAAACAGGCGAGATTGACGGGCTGTTCTAAACATCAGCGATACCTATATATCTTTGGTACATTCTTCAACATCCGCCCACACAAAAGCGTGTAAAGCATATGCATCTTCAACAATGGTGTTCTTTGTAGGGAAAATAATCCCAGAGCATCTCTCTTATCAAACAGATAGAGCCGACGATCATCAATTCTGCGCTGAGGCTCCACTGTCCCTTGCCACATTGTGTTCTTCACGGCGTTCCCTTGTCTTTATACTAGGCCGGTTATGTTAGCTACTGTATTCCATTGCTTGAATTTGTGTAAAACTTACTTTCTACGCGCTTTGCGTCGAGCTGCTGCTCAATCTGCGTGCTCACCTCGCTGTTGGATGTGCACTGCGCCTCGAGGCTTGTCTTCCTGATACTGAACGGTAGCGCAGCTTTTTCGCGTTCTAGGGAGCGGGAGAGCGATGCTGAGCTAAGAGTCAAGGAGTTGTGTCGGGTTTTGCGGAGATTCAAATCCTCGAGCCAGTACCAGGATGCGTGCCTTGGGGTCTTGACGCAGGTAGTGAGAGTCATTAGTGGTGCTATTGTGCTCCATATTTGCGATTAGTTTTCCTTTCATAAGCGTTAACGCGTCGTGATGCAACCAAAATAGCAAACAGACTATCATAGGATCTATCAAAACTGGACTTAACAATATCGCCCGCGAGATCATCTCAAAAGATAGCATTCACTTGGAAGACAGTATCAATAAGGTGACCGCCGTTTCCGGCCAACTGTTGGTTAGCATGATCGCAAAACATGTTCGTTGAAGATCTACAATTCGCGCCTCACCTCCATTCGCGTTGCATCCGTGCTCTTCCCTTCCTTTGAAGCGAGAAATGGTTTCCAGTGCCCATTGTATCACATATGCCGAATCCCCTTGCTTGAGACATCCTGCATCCAACATCATGAGGTTGACTTTATTTGATCAGCATGATAGAAACTAGAGGGTCACCATTTCGAACCAAGATTAGTAAGCAATTTTAAAAAATATTAATTAAAAAATATAGTTAAAACTCTTTGATAATAATAACAATTATCAATAATTAAAAAAAAAACTAATTATATAAAGCGGGAGCCGCGTAAAATTTTGACTGCTGGTCTAGGGGTTGGCTGTTAAGGCTCTGTAACCAAAATCATAATCAATAATCACGGTAATTGA